>CANNZV010005013.1:0-32130 GCA_947561585.1 Caprella mutica | reverse complement strand
AAAAAAGTTGTTGAGGGAAACAGGAACATCAAGATAATTTTGCTCAGTATCAGAGCAAGGAACTATGAGCTGAAGCCAGATAATTTTTCACTTCAGCAGCTGAGTATGGTACTTCCCTTCTCCTAGCTGATACAGGTGTCTGAGCTGCCTGGCATTCAAACTGTCTTCATTGAAAGTATCATCCCCATTTATAGAAGATTTATGTATATAGCTGGAAGTATGAAGGGTCAGTTCAGAGTCTTGATATATTCCTATATGGTCAATGTCTGTATGAAAATATTCAGCCATTTCTGACAAACTACATCTATCAGTTTCATACTGCCATCCTCATCTATCCATTTCCCAGGAAGATCATTTGACAAATAATTGAGCATTCATAGTATTCTTGTAATTATTCATTTTTTGGATAATTAATAATAAAAAAAGTCAGAGCTTTTTAACACTCTGACTATATAAAAGATCCACTTATGTGATTCTTTTTGCACTTCTTCTATCTGGCTGAGTCAGTGAAAATACTGCTCTTTTAGATAAAAATGACTGTTGCCAAACTTTGACTTGGAAGTGACTCTTTGACTCAAACAAATCATCATACCAAGCAAGTACACTCTCATTTTTTCACATAGGCTTTGTAAGATTAAAAAATAAAGTGACTGTGCAGGAAGCTGTAAACAACAAAAAGTCGAGGAGGAACCCGAAGGGGCAAATCCTTTACTTTTTTTGTGTCAGCTTACAATCAGGCAATTTATTTTGATTCCCCAGGTCAGCCAGGCAACCCAAACATTGCCGGAGAGCCTCCCCTGATGAGTACCAACGCCAACCCATCCCCAGGCATTGCCGAAGAGCCACCGGAAACACACCCCTCAGCACAAAAATCAGCTTTGGATAGAACTATATCCACACCCTTTGAAACTCCCTCAACTCTCCCTGCCCAGGAACCCTCTTTTTTCTTTCACAGCAAATTTTCCAAAACCTCCACGCCAAGTACCACGGTTTTGAAAATTTGCTGTGAAGTTGCTAGAAGGCAAAATAAGCCTCATAGAGGGCTTTTTAAAAATTTTGGCTATCTCTCATCATTTTCCATAAGAAAAGTTCTCTGTGAAGCTCTGATTGCCTGAAAAGGGGTATCTTTGTGCTTTTGATGAATGAAGTATTAATAAACAGCAACAACAACAATAAAGGTTTTGTTTGAAATCTGAGCTTGAGGCATAGAGATTGTTCCATTTTGAGGGTTGTTGTTTTTCTTGTTTACACTATTACTTGTTTAGAAGGTCTCTTCTTGTTGATTTTAAAGGAAAAAAAAAGCTTGAGGCATAGAACTTGTTCCTTGAGGCATAGAACTTGTTCCATTGAGGCATAGAACTTGTTCCTTGAGGCATAGAACTTGTTCCATTGAGGCATAGAACTTGTTCCACTCTTTTTGGAATAACTTCTATGCCTGAAAATTTTTTATAGGTGAAGAGGCTTAAGAGGTATACGGACACACCCTTTACACTGAGAAGTACATCATTTATCAGTCCTCAAGCTTTCTTGTTAGAACTTCCCTTCCCTGTTCGGGTTCTTCAGTGGAACCCGCTGTTTGTAGCTGGAATAAGTTCTATGTCTCAAAAGGTCTTGCTCTTCTCCTAGTCTTTAAGGCATAGTTAAAAAATATATCTATACCTGAATTGACTAATTCCCTTTGTTGAGTAGCTTTAAGGCTATTAAACAATAACTTAGCAATCTATGTGAGCACCTAATATTGTGACTATTGGAAAACTGCCAGCTATAGCAAGGAAGAGTGTTGTTAGCTACTCAAACAACCTAGTAGAAGCTAGGTACTCTCTTTCGTTAATTGAGCAAAAATTAATTTTTGCAATGGTGTCTTTCATCTCTCCTGAAGACACAGAGTTCAAAACTTACAAGATTGGTATCAATGAGTTAGCTGATTATATGAACATTCATAGAAAAACAGCATTGAGAGAGCTTGATAAAATCACTGATAAAATTATGGGTGGAATTATAAAAATCCCAAGAATCAATCAACAAGGTGAGCCAGAGCTATATAAGACTCATTGGGCTTCTCATTGTGTGCTCTCAGATCGAACCCTAGAGTTTTCATTCCATCACCAACTTATGCCCTACTTGTTGCAGTTAAAGAGCCACTTTACCAACCATAGCTATCAAGTTTTCATACAGTTCAGAGGGACATACACCACAAGAATTTACCAAATACTAAAGAGGTATGAGTATAAGGGGGGATGTCAGTATGATCTTGAAGACTTGAGAGATATTTTGGAAATTGAAGATGATAAGTATAAGACTTTCAAGTCTTTTAGGCAGTGGGTTATAAACCCCGCAAAAAAGGAAATGGATAAGAAAGACAAGCATGGAAATCACCTTTCCGATATTACATTTGAAATCGAAACAGTTAAGAGCGGTAGGTTTGTCAAAGCAATAAGGTTTGATATTAAAAAGCAATCCTATCAAGAAAAGTTACCTATAGAGCCATTGCTTGTTGATGCTATGCCATCACTTGTTGATGAACTGGTGAGTCATGGGATTAGCAAAGAGTTAGCTGAAAGTGTCATAAGAGACAATGGAGAAGAACCTATAGCCAACTGCATCAAATTGTATGAAGAAAAAATAGCAACCGGCAAGGTGAAAAATACCAATGGTGCTTACTTGCTATCAATGCTGAAGGCTGGAGCCGGGAAAAAAACAAAAGCAGAACTTATAAAAGAAGAACATAAGCAAGCAGAAATTAGCAAAAAACAAACAGAAGAATTGCGCAAAAAAAGGATGTTGTTAGAGAAGGACTTCCAAAAGAAAAGGGTTGCTGAATTCTTGTCTACCCTATCAGATACAGATATAGAGTCTTATACTAAACAGGTACTTGAGGCTTATAAAAATAAGCCGTTCGATGTAGAGCTAATCAAGAATACAGGCTTGAACTGTTCCCCTTCAAGACTGGTGTTGGTGAAGTTAATTCCCAACTACGACAAGGATAAAGAAGGGTATATAAAGGAGAATTTGTAAAACACTTTTAAATACTTTTAAACATTTTGAAAGGTTTAAAAGTATTTTTAACTGTCTACTTTTTCAAGTATCCAACGACTAAGGGAGGCAGATGCAGGGCGACCATCAAGAAACTTTTGAATTTTTTGAAATTCTTCATCTGTGAAATAACAAGTAATTTTCTTCTTCTTAGGTGCCGCTGCCTTAGGCCTACCAGTGTTGAGAGGAATTTTCTTAGCTTCTTCCCCACCCTTTAATACATTTTTGCTTTTTGCTGCTCCATAGACAAATCCATCACTCATTTTATTTTTCCTTTAACATATATTTATAGACTGCTTCGACCTGCCCTAGAGGTTTTGAATAGTGGTGTTTAAACAGGTAACTTTCTTCCATTAAAGATTTAATAGATTTTCTCTTTTCAACCATTTTATTAAAAGCGGTTGATTCTTTCACTTCAAAGATTGGGTAATTGAAGAATTCACCTAGAATTTTCTGAACCTCTTCAAAAACACCTTTCTTTGTCATGTTGCTTACAATCACAATTTTTTTGTTGTGAGGCTCTATCTCTTTGATAGTGTTGATTGTGGTTTCCATGTCTAAAGGGGATTTGTAGAACACTGGAATAATTACAAAATCGGATTGTTTCACAGCCTCTATGACTCTTTGGTCTGGGCGTCCCCCAAAATCATAAATAATCTTGAAGTCATCCGGGGTATCAGAAAGCTCTTCACCTTCTTCTAAGTGATAAGCCTGCTTTTCCCCTAGTACCTTATCTATAGGACTGTAAGCATCATTAGTGACTACAAAGAAGTCATAGAGGGTTGCTAAAGCAAGAGAAATTGTCGTTTTCCCCTGCCCTCCCTTCAGATTAAAAATAGTTAGTTTCATACTTCTGAGTATATAGAGGGATTAGAGTCTGTCAAAATTTTAAGAGGTTTTAAACCTTTTAGGTGATTCTAAGCTTTTAAAAGTCTTAAAAGGTTATAAAACTTTGTAAATTTCTAAAATGTTTATAAGCTTTTGAAAGGTTTAAAAGTGTTCATAAATGGCGTACTCTTATAAGTTCCTTGGGGCTGTTGTGACTGGCAGCCCCAAGGGGTTCACAACCCAAAACCAACTACTAAGAGACTTGGATTATGAAATATAAGAATATCGGCATACTGGGTGAGGTGTCACCATGAATAACACCTACTTAGACCAATTACTTGGAAACGTTCCGGCAGGCACCGGCAATACACTAATTGATAACTGGCAAGCCGCTTTTGTGTGGCTGGCGGTTGGTGTGATTATTTTTGCATTAGTTGCTTTGTACTTCGGGCTTCGGAAGGTATCGAGGGGAGAGGATGTAAACAAAGGAATGCTTCCTTATGTGAAGTGGCCTTTGCTTTTTGCTTCCGCTGGCTTCAATGTGTTTTTTACCTACTATGTGTTTGAACCAGCTGGGCAAGCAATAGCCCTGTTTGCGGCTGTTGTTATGGGTGGGGTGAACTTGGCAGAGGCGTATTTAGTGCGTTTAATTATTGCGACCTGGCGGCATGATATGAAGCTGGTTTTTAAGCTGGCGCTTTGCTTCACGATTCCTGTTTTTGCTTACTCACTTATGGCTGCTGGTTCTTCATTCACAACCATGATGAAGAAAAACAAAGATGGGCTTGCAGCTTCACAACTTCAGTTACAGGCAGCACAGGACACCATAAAAGCCGCTAACTCAGTAGTGAAAGAGGCGGAAGCAGGACAGCAAAACGGGGTAATTCTTGCCAGCTTGTACCAAACACCAGTCAGAAACAGCCAAGGGCGGCAAGTTAGCTTTGCACAGGTCAAAGCTTCTTGTGATAGTGGTGGTTATTATAGTATCCACTACCCTGAGCTATGTCAGCAGTACCAAAGCCACCGGAACGGCTCTTTTACCGCTTCAAGTGTTGCATCAGCAAATACACAAGCCTTACAGGTAGCAGCAAATAAAAAAATAGAAATGGCTAAAATTATTGAAGATAGACCGCCAGAAATTACCCCTACCCTCTTAGGTTTTGCGCTGGGACTTGGTGCTGTTGGCTTCATTGTTTCGCTGGCGCTTGAATCTGCGATCGTTGGAGTTGGATTTTTTGAAGAGCTGTTTATTAAACCAACTCCTCTACCGGGTATCGTTAGTTTTATGAACAAGGCGCTTGATTGGGATGCTGAAAGCATTACACAAAGGGGCTTGCAGGTTGATATATCCCCCTCGCCGGGAACAGTCACTTTTTCAGGTTCTCAAGGTGCTATGGTTAGCCCCTTCTCTTCTGTTGGTTGGAGTCCTCAAAATCCCCGTTCCATACCACAAAACGCACCCGTTTCAGCAGAAACACACACGCCCGTTATAGAACCCGTTACACCTATAAAAACGCCCGTTTCAGAGCGTACCGGTACGCATGAAAACATAACCGTTTCCAGTAAGAACACACCCGTTTCAGCAGGAAACGCAACCGTTCCCAGTAACACTGGGAACGCACTTGAGGAACAGAAAAAAATGGTGGGGATGTTACAGGCAATGAAAGACCGGAACACAAGAGCAGAACAGGCAAAAATAGGGGATAGTATCGAGTGCGTGACTTGTGGCAACGAAACAGAAAAACGCATTGAGACAAAGCGCTTTTGCTCGTCTCCGTGTCGGTTACAGTTCCACAAGATCAAGAAGCAGTACGGAAAGAAGAGGGCAGTGGAGACAACACCGGCAGCATAGAAATATGATTCATGTAAAAATAAAGCCCGCTTTTAAGTGGGCTTTATTTTTTCTGAAAATAGCTTGCGTTGATCCATGCAAAATTTGACAGTTACGTACATTGAAATACAATGTAAGTATATGTTTACATCTTAACTATCTGGGTATGCTTACTATGTCTACTGTTCCGCTATCAATACGTATTGATACCAACCTCAAGCAAGAACTTGATGAGGTTGCAAAAACTGATAATCGTTCTACCTCTGCGCTCGCTATTGAGTTGATTGAAAGGTATCTACAAACAAGAAAGAATAAGAGTTTAGCTATACAAGAGGCTCTACAGGAAGCAGACAAGGGGGAGTTTGTTTCCCATGAAAAAATGAGAGAGTGGTTTGCTTCACTGGGTACAGATAATGTACTACCTCGCCCGAAGCCCGACGTATTTCTTAAAGCTGAAAAATAATGAGAGTTGTCTATCTTCCCAGTGCACAAGATGACCTAATTTGGTTCTACGAATACTATACCTCTGTTTTTCCTGATGGAGCGAGCAGGGCGCTTAAGCAGTTCGATAAAATGGCAGAATTACTATCCATTAACCCTTACATGGGCAAACGATCAGAAGGGAAGACGAGAGAGATTGTTATCCCTAAAACACCTTTTTCATATATTTATCGTGTCTCTGACACCTGCATTGAAATCATACGAGTGTGGGACAACAGGCAAGACAGCTTGGATTAGGGAAATATTAGAAAAGCTACATTATAAATCCAATCTTTCGTCCCATGTCTCTAGTATAAATAAGGCTAGTGTATGTGCAGCATTGATAGCTAGCCGAGCATGACGGGGTTTTAGATTGTATATTTTTCTTCCCTGCCCATGTGCAGAACTAGCATGAGTCCGAAATGCTCCAATTCCATCAACAACTGATAAAATACCTGAAAGTATCTTTTTTAAATCATCATCAGCAACTAAGCTTGGGTCGAACCCTAGGTTAGATTTAACAACTTTCCATAGTCCTTGTAAGTCTTGTTTTTTTGGCGTTTCTATTCCCTCATCAGAAATATACACCTTAAATATTGACTCTAATATATTGCATGCAGCAGAAACAGCCTCTCTTGGCTCAGAGTTTACATTTTCTAAAGCACGGTTAAATTCAGATTCAATAGCGGGTATATCTCGCCCTTGAATGAGTTGTAGTAATGATTTACTTGGTGAATTAGAACCATCAGAAATAATCCCTCCGTTAATATAAGTTAAGTTATATTCATTAAGAGAATCTATGATTTTGTCTTTAAATTCTTCTTTTGGAGATTTTTTGTAGTCATCCCCAAAGACTTCATGGTTCATCCAAGCAGTAGAGTTTTTGTCTATTGGTATTTCAACATAACCCTCTATTATTTTTCCAAGTAAGGCTAATGGGTTATCACTTTCTTTATTTATTCTTCTGAGCCATGTTTGAATTTTTACAATTTTACTTGTGTCGGGAGGTTCTCCCGGTGCATCTGCATACATAAACAAGTTATCAATACCAGCATGAGTCTCAAAATCATTAATTCCATCAGCTAAAATCGCAATGATAGGAGCAGGTATCTCTTTTCTCATATAGGCTCTTCCACAGCAAAAGAAATGATTGATTGTACTTGTTCTTTCTGAGTAATACTTCGTCAATCGCTTGTAGAGTGAATTTTTCTTGTACTTTCCACATTTTGGCTATAATGTGGAAAGTTAAGAAAGTGAAACGGGGTAGGGTGGGGCTTGTAGCACTTATGGGCAAACCCTCCCAAGGGCTGAAATGTGGAAAGTTGAAATTTAACGCAAACTGGGGTTCATCTGCATAAAGGTACGTAATGCGACATAGGGAAGCGGCCGAACCTCTCATGGAGTAAGGCATACGCTTATTTTCTTTCCCCCCGTATTTTGAGGTGCATCAGGCCACTGATTTCAGGGGAAGAATTCCGACTGAATCTTTGAGCTTCTCCTCCGAAAAATCGTATTCCCCCAGCATGTTGATGTGTGCCCATGTCATCGGTGAGTGAGTGGCAATGATACGCAACATATTTTCTCTGGCTTCCGAATCAGTCAGTTTTTCCAGTTGTCGTTCCAGATACAGATAATTCCAGCAGATGATGCTGTTTTTGATTAGTCGATTACAGCCTTCAGCAATTTCCTGTTCCTCTTTTTCAACTTGGGTGTATTCCCGTGGATTACCAACAGCTACAGCCCGGGCAAAGCGGTTGGAAAGTTCGACTTTGTTGAGCTGCTTTTCGATAGCCTGGCGGAGTTCAACATCATTGACATAGCGGAGGATGAACAGTGATTTGATGATTTGGCCGAAGGCTTTCAACGCTTGGTACAACGCATGCTGCCGAGAATAGGAATTGAGTCGCCGGAATATGTCGGAGGCGGTGTTTACTTTGAGCTTGATGGTAGTGATTAGCCTTAGCAGGTCATCCCAGTTTTCCCGAATCAGGTGGGTATTGATAGTTTTGGCAGGCGTAATTTTCCAGTCTGGACATGCCCGTTTTTTTGGCCGGAAGATGTACAAAGTTTGCTTGCCGACTCCCTTGATGCGGGGTGCAAACGAAAACCCCAGCAAGTGGGTGAGTCCAAAAATAACCTCTGTGTAGCCATGCGTATCGGTGGAATGAATATCGCTTTTGACGACATCGTTATGCATCAAACCGTCTATCACATAGGCGCTTTCACGGTCGGAAGCACTGATCATCAATGAGTGCCATAGAAAATGACGCTCATCAACAAATGTGTAAGCGCTCACACCTTGCCCCTGCCCAAAATATTTAAACGATCGACCTGCATGGAGAGATTCGCCACGCACTTCAAATTTCTGGCCATCACTAGCAGTATGGAGTTGATCCTTCTTACGCCGGTACAGATTGGGCAGTTCCATGTCATCCATTGCTTTCACTATCTGGTCATTGGCCGCGCGAATGTTTTCCAGTGAGAAGCGCCAGTTCACGGTATGTTCCAGCTCACTTTCTGTCATGCGGGAGGAAATTCGTGCCATTTTGCGAACGCCGATCCCACAGCCTAAGCCCATGACACCCGCCAGTAATGCGGGGCGTGAAACAGCCAGAGGTGTATGGGTCTGTTGCCAGTGCTCAAAGGCCTCCAGCATGTCGCAATGCCGATCCACCGTATCCAGTACCTGGGCCAACGGCACATCATGGCGTTGTGGAAACAAGGCCTGTAACGGGTCTGTTTCATTGACATCTAGTGCCGGCGTTTTAATATAGAAAGTTCCGTCAGCCCGGATGGTCAGATTAGCGTTATTTTCAATACCGGCATTCGTTTCCTGATACTGCTGGAACAAGGCAGTATCCAATGTTTTCAGGATTGATTCGAGGTCAGTAAATTCTGTCAGCCCGGCCCGCTCCAGCAGTACTTGCTTATCCCGTTCCCAACGCTCCTTATCAATCAGGTAGCTGTCCATTGGTCGGTATTTATAAGATTGCCTCAGGTTGAGGTGCCCGGATTTAATGGCGGTAGCCACATGCTGAAACAGGAATACTTTGTACAGCGATTTCCTGAAGGTGCCGCCATCACCCATGACCACCTTACACTCATCAGCATCCAGGAAATCAGTTGGTGCCTTATCAGTAATCGCCCCGCCCTTGCTTTTGAAATGATCAATGGCTGTTATCAACTGCTCTGTTTGACCAATAGGCTCAAAGGTAAGTGCCCTCAAAATAGGGCTAAGACGGTTCTGTAGTTTCACCGATTGTTGTTCCAAAATGTTATGCCAAATTTCGGATTGTCCGGCCTGTTGCAGCCCCACTTTCAGTTCCTCGAAGGATTCAGTTTTACCCTGTTCCAGCAAGGTTTTCATCTGAGTCACTTTCTCGACATCCGATAAGGCATTATTACTAACCAAGCTGCGCATATTCCGGATCAGAGTAAATACAGAATTATCCAACTCATCCACTGCGGCTTTGAGTTGCTGGTTCTGTGCCTTACGTTGCTCAAATAAATGATCTTTATGGTGGCGGGTCGCTGTATTCTGGAACGTTGCCATCACACTGAGAAAGGTATCGGCCAGGTTATCTTGAATACGGAAAAACTGATGTGCAATAAAAGCCGTGGCATGAATATAACGGTCTGTTTCTGAACGTTGCTGTAGCTGGAACATCCGTGACCGGATAACGCTACCAGCGTAGTAACGGATACCTTCATAGCCGAGGTCAAGTATGGATATAGTATTATCCAATTTGCTGTACAGTTCGAAGAGGGTTTCAAAATCGGCAATGGATTCTTTTACCCGTGAAGGCTTGGTAGATTGGGATAGCTTTTTGAGTAGTGTGAGGCGATAACGATTCTGGTCATCCGGGGTGGAGAATAAGTTATCCAATAAGCAACGTGTTGGCTCATCAAGATGGGTATCCATCAAATTTACCAAACAGGATTTATGCTCCTGTAACCCTGCCCTTATCAGTTCGGTTAGTGTCCATGATTTTGGCACTTGTACCCGCTTCTGGATAAGAAAATCAATACACCGACCAAGGATGAGCTTTGGCTTCAGGTAGGTTTTTGCCATTGTATTAATCTCAGTGGCAAGAGTAGATTCAGCGGCCTTGCCGAAAGGTTTAAAACCATAAAATGCCAGAATAATTTTTTGATGCCTTTGACGAGTACGGTCAGGATAATTTTCTGTCGAAATATTACTTGCGGCTAGCTGGTTGGAGACATACTCAATATCACGGGAATGGTAATCAGCAGGAGAAAAAAATCGCTTTGTTGCCTTGAAGTAACCACAGCTTATTAGAAAACATACCTGGCTGACCGGGTGGCGAAAACTGGCGGCTATCTCCAGTAAAGGTTTTGGAAAATCAAAAAACTGTTTACGCTCAATATGGTTGAACAAAGGAGGAGTATCGAACAGAGCTTGTTCTGTTGTGCTCAGAATTTTCATACGTGCCATTAGGTTAACCCTGGGAGGTGGTAATTGTTTAAACGTTCGTTTGTGCAACGTAAATCGGGGACTACGAAAACCAAGGGTTTGCGTGTTGCACAAAGGTATTGCAAAATACAATGAAATGGCAATAGGTATTTGCAACGATGAAAATAGGGTATGCCCGAATTTCAACACATGACCAAAGTACTCAAGCTCAAGTGCTTGCACTTGAAAATGCTCAGTGTGGTTTGATATTTCACGAACAAGCTTCTGGTGGTCGGTGGGATCGGCCAGAACTTCATCGTTTGCTTGATCAGCTTCGTGACGGGGACATCGTGGTGGTTTGGAAGTTGGATCGATTATCACGATCACTGAAGGATTTATTGATGATCCTGGAAAAAATTCAATCTGCTGGTGCTAGTTTCATAAGCCTGACGGAGGCGATCGATACATCTACCCCAGCCGGGCGGATGATGATGCAAATGGTGGGAGCATTCGCGGAGTTTGAACGGGAAATGCTGAGGGAAAGAACAAAAGCTGGGTTGGAGTCTGCCAAGCGCCAGGGAAGAGTAGGAGGAAGGCGGCCTAAGCTAACGGAGCAACAGCAAAAGGAAATAATCTCATTGGTGACATCGGGTAAAAAATCCGGTGCTGATGCTGCTCGGTTATTTCAAGTACACCCTTCGACAGTTACGCGGTTGTTGGCTAGAAACAGGGCTTAGCTTTAACCAGACTCCTATGTCGCATTACGTACCTTTATGCAGATAGACCCAAACTGCTTATGAATGAACTGCCAAAATACGTTACTGAAGAGGATATGTTGAAGCTCTACAAAGGAGCTAAAAAGACACGCTACCCTCTCAGAAACAAGCTTATTTTAATGATGCTCTATAGACATGGACTCAGAGAGACTGAGCTTTGTGAGACGAAAACAGAACAAATTTTGCTGGACGAATCAAAATTTAAGGTACAAAGGATCAAGAACGGGGATCACTTCACCCACACTATCAGAGGTGATGAGTTAAGGCTCATTAAAAGCTACATAAAGTACAAGCAAGGGAGACGAGGGGGAAGCCTCCCTTGGCTTTTTGTCTCGGAGAGAGCAACGCCCTTAACAAGAAGTACCATTATTAAGATGGTGGCGGTGTGTGCAGTTGAGGGTGGTATCACAGACAAGAAAATCACCCCTCACATGCTCCGCCATGGTTGCGGGTACTACTTAGCAAATAAAGGGGTAGATATTCGTGTAATACAGCAGTATTTAGGGCATAGGAACATAAAGAACACTGTCATCTATACCCATCTTACTGGGAAGCAATTTGAAGGGCTGTGGGAATAAATGTTCAGTCTATAATTAACTCTAAAGAACAGCCATTGCATTCTGTACATCCATGCTGTAATCGAGGATTTATTCCATTTTTTTCTGCTATTTCTCTATTTTTTCTACTAGCATCAATAAAATTATATATGTTAGATTCAGGTAGAGAGTTTATTTTTAAGCCTTCGTATTTTCTATATGGTATTAGTGTTACATTAACACCAGCTTCATTTATTTTCTTAATGCCTTTATTTAAAGACTCTAAAGGCTCTAACCCAAATAGTAAAACACTATTTACTTGATTACTACCAAATATCTCAAGTGATTCATTCCATGCTTTAAAATAGCTTTCTTTAGTTGTTTTAGACTTGCCAGGGCAAATATACTCCCTAATTTCATCATCCCATATTTCAAGGCTCATTATGATAGAATCAACACCAGATTCCTTTAATTCCACTAAAGACTCATAACTCGGAGGAACCATTTCAACAGATACGGATACATCAAAATTTTCTTTTATTGCACTAGTTATTGTTGAAAAATATTTTGCCCCTTTGTCTTTAATATTAAGTGTTCCTGAGCCAATAGCTACAGAGTTAAATTCTCTCTCTTTAAAAACCTCTTTCATTGCATTAATTAAAGCGTTTACTTTAATTGGCTCTTTATTTGTTTGTTCGAATGTACAAAATTTACAGCCACCACCATCATTGAAAAATACACACTGTCTAAGAGGTGTTAGGAATAGAGTTTTATCGCTATGGAAATTAATGTAGTCTTTTATTTTTCCAAATGATAGAATTTTATTTTCAGAACAAGCAGGTTGCTTCATTAGTTTGATAAGAAATTTCATTTTTTGAAACTTTAAGAAAAAATCACCATTTTCTTTTATGATAGTTAAAGCTCTAGAATCTAGTGTTTTATCATGTGCTATAGTATTGATTACTCTTGTTCCAAATAGCTTTATTATAGTTCCACTAACAAAACCCTTTTCCCCCCACCCACTTATATCTGATTCACTTATCTCAGGTTTCACACCATAGAAGAGGGCGTTTGCAATTAGCTCTTCATAGATGTACTCACAACCAGGTAATGGAGTAGTATGATATTTGCTCATATATTTGTACCTCCAAGTAGGTAATTGGCTTTTAATGCTGCATTATAACCGGGTGAACCTGTTACCAGCCCCCCTGGGAAAGATCCTGATCCCCCTAATAATAAATTATCTATATCAGACTCATAACAATTCCAAGAACTTACGGGTCTATTTTCAAAAGAGTTATTTATGGAAATTGATCCATGGTCTAAATTTCCATATTTCATACCAAACATTGATTCAAAATCATGTGAAAAGTATGTTTTACTTTCAGAATATTTTAAATTAATGCCTATTGCTTTTTCAACAGAATGCAATATTGCTTTTTTCGCAAGACTTCTTTTTTCTATATTATTTTTCATAGAAAGATAATCAAAGTATAAGCTATAAACTGATATTGTTGATATTTTATTTTTCCCATCTGCGATAGCAGGAAGCAATATTTCTAAATATGGTTTTTCGGAAAATCCATTTTTCACATAATCATCATGAATTTTGAAGAAACTTTCTTTTGATTCGATATAAGATATAAAACCAATGTTTTCTTCTTTTTCTAATTCTGGGATATCTTTAAGGCTTATAGCTTTATCTAAAATGATGTTCGTTTTAGCAGAACACCCATGGAATTTTTTAGAGTTCCATTTTGATTCCAATTCATCATTTTTTTCTATATTTGTACAAAGTACATTTCTTGTCGTATAAGGGTTTATTGTCGATATTAGCAGCGTTGGTTCTCTTATATCCCTCCTGTTTGTAATCAGGCGAGATATCTTGTTATCATGAATTATTATTTCTTTAACCTCTTCATCTAAATTTACTTTAATTTTATTAAAGTATTTATTAATTACCTTTTCAAAAATTTTGTTAAACCCTCCTAAAGGGTAACACCAACCATTTAGTGGTCTTTGGTATGGAAGGTATAAATAAATTAACGACAAAAGAGAGCCTTTCTCTTTTAAAAAGCTGTTAGATAGCAATGCTGGTGTGATCATCATTAATTTAAGGCTTTCATCCTTAATAAAGAATGATGCAAAATCCCAAAGGCTGGTTTCTTCATTAATTAAAATCTTAGGGAAAGACAAGCTTAACTCTTCCCAGAAAGCATTTTTATCAGGAGAAATGGATAAAATTTGTTGTTCTAGTAAACCTGCTGCTTTTTTTAAAAAACTTTGAGCTTCTAGAAAACCATAATAATCCTTAGGGAACTCTCTTTTAATATTTAAATTATTCTCAGAATCACTTCTATGAACTGGAAAGCTATCTTTTCCAATTTTAAGAACTGAATCGTACTTATTAGGATATTTTACTAGTTTTTTAATATCGGCATCTAAAAGATGATCAATAACTCTAGTATCTAGCATTCCTAAATGATTAGCACCTGGGGAAATTAATTCTCTATTAAATAACTCACTTTTTGCTGCACCACCAATGCTGCTTGAACTCTCTATGAGTTCAATATTCTCATATCCTAAATGAGCTAATTTAGATGCTGCTATAATTCCATTATGCCCGGCACCTAGTATAAAGATACTACTCATTATATTTCATAGCCTGGAGAAGTAGGGGATATATGAATTTCTTTTATAACCGCGTGCTTACAATTAATAATATATTCAATTGTTCGTGTAATTTCTTGTAATGGTATTCTCTCATTTCCGATTTCTTTTAATACTTCATTAATATCACTATCAATATCCCATACAGGTTCTTCCCAATCTTTATCAAAAGAAGCAATGTCTCCAGGATATATAATAGATGTTCTGACATTATTTTTCAGTAATTCTGTTCTAGAACGATCAAAAAGTTTCGCTAATGCTGATTTTGCTGAAGAAAACACAGCAGGGCCATTAGTATTAATTTCAGCCCAATCTGAAGAGATAGCTATACAAAAACAATCCATATTTTTATCAAATAGATCTATAGAACTTTTTATTATCTTAGCAGGAGCTATGGCATTCATCATATAATATGCTTCAATCAAAGCATCATCTGTGTTTTTTATTTCTGACTCAATTTCAGGATCGGGAGTTGGTGATGATAAATAAATCATTCCACATATTGACTTTTCTTTTTCAAGAAAACTTATGGCTTCACTTATTCCAGTTTTATTTGATAAATCAATAATTTTGTATGAAGCATCTATTCCCTCGCTATTTATTCTGTTTGCTACTTTAGAAACTTCATCTTCATTACTACTAAATAAAATAGGACTATAGCCCATTCTAGAAACTGATATAGATATCGCTTTACCAATACCGTAACTTGCACCAAATATAGCAACTTTTTTCATGAGTAAATCCATTGTTAATTTAATAATTTAAAATCTTCTGATCCCAAGCTTGCAACTAGCTCTTGAGAAAATTTACGTCCTAATCTAATAAAAAAATCATAACCTGAATTTTCAATAGGTAAATTCATAAAAACCTCAAGTTTATTTATTTCTTTTAGTGCTCCACCATAAACAGCAAGATCTTGAAAAAATGATAACTTAAAGAAATTTTCATTTAGTAATCTTACTTCAATTTCACCTGAATCCCGACACTCCGCTACTAGCTGATTTGCTTTTATCTTCAAAATTTCATTATCAGGTATAAAATATATATACTTTTTACCTTTTTTCAAGTTGCTTTTAATAACTGGTAAGTATAAGTCTTCTCCAAGCTCCTCATCAAGTTCTTGCGTGACAACCCATATTTCTTCAACATCAATACTGTTTTCTATTTCCTTTAGCCTATCAGAAGAAATAAGCCAATCCCCTTTTATTTGGGCCTTTAATTCAGTTATAGAGTTATTTATTAAAAATAAATTACTTCCTATTTTTTCAGAAAGCATACTAAAACCAATAATAACAATAGAAAAGGTTATTATTAAAAATATAATAGTTCCTATAACGATATCATAAGCAGAAAATTCTTCAGATACCTTTCCTACCAAAAACGATAATGATAATATCGCAAAGGACCCAGTTACTGCATAAATTAATTCTTTATTCAATTTTAAATTCCTTTACAAATAGTGGATGATTTTTTTTATCCTTTGCAATATTCAAAAAACCATGTTTATTTAATGCTGACCAACCATCGTCACTAACAGGGTTCGCCACTATCTTAGATTTTGGTTTTAATGCTCTTTTCCATACTTTTTTTATAAAAGAGTTCCTTTCAATTCCTATTTCCTTGTTAATAGCTACAACCTCAATGAATGAAAATGTTTCAATGTGATTGCTAGCTATAGTATCGCTTGGAAATGAACAAATAAACCTTAAATTAGAAGAAATTAGACTATGAAAAAATGAATTTTTAATAAAAACGACTGAAGCATAACCAACAATCTCACCTTCTTTTTCAAAGACATAAACATTTTCAATGTCAATATTTTGGAGCATTGTGAGGCATGACTCTGAGAATGACTCTTCGATGTTTGGAAAAAAATACTTTTCCATCTCAATTATATTAGAGTAGTCTTTTTTCGCTGCATTTCTTGTTAAAAACTTGTTTCTCATTTTTTTTCACATATAAAGATTGATATCTTATCTCAATATTATTCATTAGCAAATATCACACATTATTTACTGATGGAATTTAGAATTTGATTAACAACAATGCTACTACTGGTATCTATACCCTTTAGGTACTCATACCCATACTCTCCATCCTCTAGCCCATGATGCAGCACAGAAGAAAGATTGCTTTCAAACAGTGGGCTTTCGTTCACCATACCCATTGCTATAGCTGCCACGGTGTCAGTATCACCCGTAAAACTCACACTCCTGATAAGCAGCTCTTCAAAGCTGTTTGTTTGCATAACGGCTGTTAGAGCTGCCTTGGTACAGTCTAACGCTTCAACACTGGCGAAACCTTCCCATGGTGTAAACCAATCACCGGGCACAAGATGATTTATGAAGGTAGGCAGGTCTTTCTTCTCGCCTAGTTGGTGATAGAAAAAATGACTTGCCAGTGCAACCACTACCGCCGAGTTGATGCCTTCCTCTGTATTGTGAGTCAGTGAAGCGTGCAGGTAACTTTTCGCTATGATCTCTTCAATGCTTTTAAGTACACCTAGTGGGGCTGAACGCATAGCGGCACCGCTTTTAGTGCTGGTGGGTCTGATATTAGCTATGAACTCTTCAGGGCTTTGTGTGCGTTGTAGAAAGTGGTAAAACCCTCCGGCATAACCGGGGCGGGGATCACGTTTGAATACTTCCAAAAACTTTGCAGCAATATTAAGCCTTGTCCACGGCTTGCCTTCAATGAGTAACTCAGCAATAGCAAGGCTCATTTGGGTATCATCGGTGTAATGTCCAGCCTTTACCCTGCTTTCTCCTGTGTGGTAGCTGGTGCCGGTGTTATAGGTATCAACAAAGGCTTTATCTTTGAACTCAAATGAGGCGCCGTAGGCGTCAGCAATCGCAATGTTTACCAGCATTTCAAATAGCCCTCGGTTATCAACCAAAAATTTGTATCAAAAGCCCCAGTGCAGCGCCTACAAAGGGAACCATTAACACCGTGCATATCACACCAATCACAAAGCTTTTAAAGGTGTTTAAGCTGTAGTGTGCCTGACCTTCCCAAAGGCGTTCTAGTCCGCCCTTTTCATTCAGAAAAGCCACCGGGCGAATACGCCACGTTTTTATATAGTCTCCAACATCGCCCCGATGGATAAGGCAGTATTCCCACCAATTTTCACTGCCATCTCTCCAATGTTCGGTGGTGCTCCATAACCGGGAAACCTTTTGACTCATAGTACCGCCATCAGAACCCACTCTTTCACGGTTTTCTCTGTTCAGGCTTGAAACATTCCGGACAAAGCTTAATGTTGCTCTTACAATGATTATGCCTTGATGCTGCTTACCTCTGGCATAGTGTTCTGCTGTTCTTCTCTCTAAGGCAAGGTATACGCCTCTTCCTGCATATTGTCCTCCACCTACTTTCCATCTTCCCTTTTGACCGATGTTAGCAATAGCACTTTGAAAGTCTGTACCGTGGTACATGGTCAGGGTGGGCAGCACCACCGCCATGGAAAACATAAACAGGCTATCGAGGAAAGTTAAAAAGCCTCGCGTGAAAAACATCAGCAAACGCCACGGGAATTTAGTTACATACGCTACAAGGTAGCTTGTGCCTTTCTTGTGGCGCATTCCGCCAACTTTCGGGTCGAATAGTTCAGCCACCAAATCCCCGAGCATCACCGAAATGTATAAAAGCACATCAAAGTATAGTGCATTAACAATACGCAGGGGGGTTAAAAGCAAATGAATCAAAATCCAGTATGCAGGAATAGCCAGCGTATAGAAAAACACATTGAAAAAAATGCTTGAAGTGGCTTTGTCTTTGTTCTTCCCTCTCAGTGGGTTATACAGAAACCAAATCACATCATTGATACCCAAAAAGATTGGGCTGAATATCCACAAAATCTTTTTAAGAATCGTGGAAAACACAAACAACAAAACAAAAAATACGACAAAAAACAACAACAGAATAGCGGCTACATTCATACGGGGAGCCTTTCCGGGTGGTGCGGTTTTCTTGGGCAGCGGTGATTATTTTTTATAATAAGCAATTTGTTGTTTTTTATCGAGTATTTTTTATAGCTCCCCTCACATCTCCCTATTGCCTACATAATCTTGTCATTTATGTGGGGTTTGCTCTAATCACTGATTGTATGCCTTCTTTTTGTGTTTCGTTTTCCCGCGATATGCTCTTTGCTGCTGCTCTCCCGTCTTAGCAAGGTTGAGCATTTCAAGCGGGTAGTCTCTGCCTCTCTGAATCCTGTGCGGTGGTCGTTTTGTTAGTTTGAGTAGCGAGGTTTCAAAGTGGCGTCTGATCTTGAGTTTAACGGGGCGCTTATTCGCAAAAAAATACAGCGCTTCATTATCCTTCATGGTTCTGATTTGGTACGCCTCAAGTATCGGGTCATCTTTTACCTGTAGTTGATCCTCTGAATTGGTTATCTCATGCCTCCGGGTACCGAGCGTTTGAGAAAGCATTTTGTTTGTTTCGGTATCGAGTCCCGAGGAAAAAATACGACTGGCCACACCACCATTTAAGACGGTGTGCGCGTCATTTTTTCCATATCGTGCTTCTAGCTGGCTGATGCTCTGCAAAATGATTGATATGGAGATTCTGCGCTGTCTGGTGGTGGTGATAATGCTGGAAAAATCGGGTATTGATAAATGTCCGAACTCGTCGAGCAGGAAGTGAATCGGCAAGCTGTTTTTTGAAAATTTGGCATCATCAAGGCAGTAATTAAACAGCTTTGTATAAAAGAGGTTCATTAAAAACGAGTAATACGAAAGCCTGTTTTGTGGGAACACTAAAAATAGTGCGGTTCTGCGTTCCCTCAAACTGCCAAAGTCAAAATCATTGTAGCCGGTGAGCTTGGCAATATCGGGGTCAGCTGCCGCTCTCAGGCTGATTTTTGCGGTTGAGAGTAGCCCTTGTAGGGTGTTCGGTGAGTTGGATATGAAACCTTTGAACTGGGTAAAGGTTTGATCGTCTGCATATTTATCAACAAACTCAACCAACGGGCTTCCATCTTCAAAACTATTCAGCAGGTGCAGTACATTCGCAAGGTTGGCGTATTTGTAACGCTTCGGGTGGTTTCTCAGGGTTCTTGCAAGAATAGAGATAATGGTTTCCGCGCCCTGATTCCAAAATGGGTCTTTCGGGTCTGGGTTAGCGCTCTTTACTAAGATATGGGCAATCTCGTCAATTTGAGAATACGAGCTGGTACCGGAAAAGGGGTTAAAACGAATGCTTTGCGCCAAGTCCAGCGGGTTCATCATTTTGACATCATACCCACGCCTTGCCAGCTCTCCGGAGGTTTGCGCAAACAAAGCCCCTGACGGGTCAGTAATGACCATAGAACCCTTACTTTGCAACAATATGTTTGGCAGGATAAACCCCGCTGTTTTCCCCCATCCGGTGGTTGCTATCATCGCTAAATTTCTGAATGAATCATTTTCAGAAAGTCGTGCGCCGGCACCGTCTAACACCAGTCCCATATTAGAAGGGTTCATCAGCTTTTTTTGTTCAAAATAGCCCATGAATTTTGCATTGACCTTGCCCAGCCCAAAAGCTTCAGGAAACAGGGCTTTTGCGCCTGTTTTCATCACAAACTTGGTAAATTTGGCAGTATCTTCAACCGTCATCCGTAGCACTCTCGGCAGCTTCTTTGCTTTTCAAACTATCACAATGAGCAGTTTATAGAGCTGGTTTTTCAAATAGCTTGCAATATGGCTTGTTCAGAACGAGGCAGCACGCAATGAGAGCATAAGCCACCGTGTAGCTTTATTTTTCATGGAAGGAGGGGTTTAGTTCTAAAGATTTCCCAAGGGTAAAGGGGTCTTGCTTGGATATAGTTATATCCAAAGCAATTTGCTTTTTACGCTTCTCAAGCAGAAAGTCGTTTATATCCTTATGGGGTGCATAGCTGCCCGATTTGTCGGATATTTCCAGCTCATAGCCCCCACATGATTCTTCAAACAGCTTTTCAAATTTCCCTACGCCCTTTTTTCCCTCTGCATCGTTATCAAGGTAAAGGCTGGCTTGGGTGTATTGTTTTTCTGTCACTAGTTTAGCCGCCTGTTTTAACAGACTAAGAGAATTTAAAATGATTACATCACAAGGCGGTGTATCAATATTGTGAAGCTCCAGTAGCGCAATAAAATCAAACATAGCTTCAAATACGGCTACCCTTCCCCCCTGCTTTTCCCCTTGTATCAGGGTTATTCCCTTACTGTTTACTGATCCCGAGAAAACAGCGCTTTTGACCTCAAAGCCGCCCGACTCGTTAGCACTCGACAAGGCAAAATAACTGCTCTCACCACGTTGATAGTGAATTTCAGACAGGTATTGTTTTGCACGATCGAGGGAAATCCCTCTTTTTTTCAAAAACTGCACAAGGGCAATATGTTCAATTTCTCTGACTGAGTGAATAACAGTCTCAAGTGTTTTTTGCCTTTGTACCGGAATAGAAATAACAGGATTGAGTGCAAGGCTGCCATAGTTATGCATCATCGCAAGCGCTCGTTTTATATCAGGCTCATTGAAGAGGTTTTGCACTATGTTGATAGCGTCGCCACCCTCCCCTGCACCAAAGTCAAACCATACATTTTTTTGTATATCGACCTTAAACGATGGGGTTTTCTCTGTTCTGAACGGGCTGAGATACCACGCGCTACCATTGCTTATATGGTGGGGGTGAAAATTTTGTGATGCCAGTATTTCAATAATAGGAATACGCTTTGCTTCTGCAATCCTCATGGTACGTGAGTTAAAAAATAATCATCTTTCACGGTCTTTATCTTTATTCTTGCCGGTAATAATGCGTTTCAGGTCTGCCGCTCGATCACTGACAAAATCAGTCGCCTTTTTTATGCCCTTCTCAACTGGGTTGGTATTGTGTCTATCCTTTGAGGGGGTTCTTTGCTTGCTTTTTTCTTCTTCCTGCCACCGCTTTCTATCTTTCTGTAATGCTTTTTCTCCTTCTTTTTCATCATAACTATTTTCAACAAATTCGGTAGCCTGATCCATTATTTTCTCATTGCCTCTTTGTCCCACTTTCGACTTCTCCTGTGACTTTTCAATAAATATTGATTTTCTTTTTTCCTCTTCCCTTCTTACTGTCCGGGTTCTCTGTCTGCGCTGGGTCTTGCCGGGTTTGTTCTGCCCGCCTTCCTGCTCTGGTGCTTTGCTAGCCCTGCGAGATAAAAACGCCTCTCTTCTTTGTTCTTCAGCTGCTTTTTCTGCTTCATACTCTGCCCGCTGTTTTTGACCTGGCATAGCGTTTGGCGTGTTTCTTGATTTTGCTGTTCGCTCCTGCTTTTCCCTTTGCTGTTTGGTTTTTACTTCTTCTTCTTTTTGCTGCTGCGAACGTTTGAGAGCTTCCTTACCTGCCTTTTCCTGCTGTGTCCTTAGTTCTGATTGCCTTTGTACTTCTGCTTGTTTCTTGGCTTGGGCTTCCTCTGCTGCTCTGCGTTGCTGCTGCAATTCAGCTTGGTTTTGTGCTTCTACCAGTTTTTCAGCTTCCTTTTTTTCTTTTTCCTGCTGTGCCAGTGCTTCGGCTTGTTTTTGCTGTTGCTCTTCCCTGCGTTTTTGTTCTGCCGCTTTCTGCTCTTTGTCTCGCGACTCCTGCCTTTTTTCTTTCTCTAAACTATCAAAGCGCTCAAGGGCGCTTAGGTAGTGATCCATTACACCAAGGGTGTTAAAACGGTGTTTCTTGCCGGTATCTGTTTTCTCGATCCCTGCATTTTTCCCTCTCGTATAGATTTGGTAGCCTTCTTTTTCTAGGTGTTCATCTAGCTCTTTTTTAGAGTTCGATAGTTCAAAAAGCCCATGTAGTTTATTTTTCAGTAAGTCTTTTTGGCTGACTTTCCCTGTTCTCTTCTTTAGTTCTTGTTCCCTGCTGGTCGTCTTTGCTGTTTCTGAGTCTCGCTCCTTCGTGTAGACAAGCTTCCCTTCCAGTTCCGGGAATTTTTCCTGTGCGTATTGCTCAAGATTTTTTTGCACTTCTGAGAATTTATTTTTAGTGAGTCTTTTTCTTTTATCACTGCCTAATTCATTAGCACTGATACAAAAATGAATATGGGGTTTTTCGGTGTCTCGGTGAATGACTGCATAAGCAAGCTGTTTGGGTGCACGTTCTGATAAGTATAGTTCTGCCAGCTCTATAATAATTTCATCCATCCTTTTCGGGTCAATTTCATTTTTTTCAAATGAAATAACCTCATGGTAAAGATAGTTCCCATTTTTTCTTTTGGGTAAATGCTCGGCATTTTGTTCAAAATCATTAATTATTTCAGCTTGTGTGCTTCTCTCATGGGTATAGAGGTTATGCCCTATGGTATGGGGTGAGGATAGTTCTTTATTCATATAATCAATGAGTTGTGCAAAGCTGGCTTTTTTACGGCTCATTGATTTAATTATCATAGCTATTTCTCAACTGTTTTGAATCAATAAAATCCTTCACACTATCCTCTAAAAACCTGATTTTTAAAGCCAGTTCGTTATGCTCGCTAAACTGTTTGAGTTGGTTTGAGTATCTCGCCATTTGGTTAATATTGGTGGCTACGCCGCGCAGTATTAAGCTCAAATCTTTAAGCTCCTGCTCTACTGCTTCCGGGTAATTATCCCTTTCATAGAGTGAAATCAAAGCAAGCTCTTTGGTCAGTTTTGTAATCGTCTTGCCTTCCTCCTTGGCGCGCTTTTTTAAGGCGCGGTGGTCCGCATCACTCACAGTTATGTGTACCCTTTTTGGTGCATAACTCCCCTTAGCCCTGTACTCTTTCATGTAGGCTTTCATGTACTCTTTTTGTGTCTTGTCTTTGTCAGTCATCATAATTTTACTTAGAAATAAGGGTGAAGTTTTAACGGGTTTTTAGGGTGTCCCTAAACGGGATTTTTAAGGGCAGCGCCCCTAAACAAGTCATTTATGCCACGTTTACGTGACGTAAATGCAAACTTGCTTCTCTGCACTCACCTAAAATTCACTCAAGACCAGTTAATAGATAAAAATTGCTGGTTGTCAAGATTTTTTGTGAAGATTGCCCAAGGTTTCCTTGTGAAAAAAATTGGGCTGTGAAAGAAAAAAGATGTGCCTAGAAAGGTACATCTTCAATCACTATTTTAGGGTGGTGGTACTGCTTCCACATAAGAGAAAAAAAGTTGTTGAGGGAAACAGGAACATCAAGATAATTTTGCTCAGTATCAGAGCAAGGAACTATGAGCTGAAGCCAGATAATTTTTCACTTCAGCAGCTGAGTATGGTACTTCCCTTCTCCTAGCTGATACAGGTGTCTGAGCTGCCTGGCATTCAAACTGTCTTCATTGAAAGTATCATCCCCATTTATAGAAGATTTATGTATATAGCTGGAAGTATGAAGGGTCAGTTCAGAGTCTTGATATATTCCTATATGGTCAATGTCTGTATGAAAATATTCAGCCATTTCTGACAAACTACATCTATCAGTTTCATACTGCCATCCTCATCTATCCATTTCCCAGGAAGATCATTTGACAAATAATTGAGCATTCATAGTATTCTTGTAATTATTCATTTTTTGGATAATTAATAATAAAAAAAGTCAGAGCTTTTTAACACTCTGACTATATAAAAGATCCACTTATGTGATTCTTTTTGCACTTCTTCTATCTGGCTGAGTCAGTGAAAATACTGCTCTTTTAGATAAAAATGACTGTTGCCAAACTTTGACTTGGAAGTGACTCTTTGACTCAAACAAATCATCATACCAAGCAAGTACACTCTCATTTTTTCACATAGGCTTTGTAAGATTAAAAAATAAAGTGACTGTGCAGGAAGCTGTAAACAACAAAAAGTCGAGGAGGAACCCGAAGGGGCAAATCCTTTACTTTTTTTGTGTCAGCTTACAATCAGGCAATTTATTTTGATTCCCCAGGTCAGCCAGGCAACCCAAACATTGCCGGAGAGCCTCCCCTGATGAGTACCAACGCCAACCCATCCCCAGGCATTGCCGAAGAGCCACCGGAAACACACCCCTCAGCACAAAAATCAGCTTTGGATAGAACTATATCCACACCCTTTGAAACTCCCTCAACTCTCCCTGCCCAGGAACCCTCTTTTTTCTTTCACAGCAAATTTTCCAAAACCTCCACGCCAAGTACCACGGTTTTGAAAATTTGCTGTGAAGTTGCTAGAAGGCAAAATAAGCCTCATAGAGGGCTTTTTAAAAATTTTGGCTATCTCTCATCATTTTCCATAAGAAAAGTTCTCTGTGAAGCTCTGATTGCCTGAAAAGGGGTATCTTTGTGCTTTTGATGAATGAAGTATTAATAAACAGCAACAACAACAATAAAGGTTTTGTTTGAAATCTGAGCTTGAGGCATAGAG
The DNA here is from genome assembly GCA_947561585.1 of Caprella mutica. Taxonomy (NCBI): domain Eukaryota; kingdom Metazoa; phylum Arthropoda; class Malacostraca; order Amphipoda; family Caprellidae; genus Caprella; species Caprella mutica. The sequence continues at coordinate 7,250 of CANNZV010005013.1, read as the reverse complement.
ATTGTTCCATTTTGAGGGTTGTTGTTTTTCTTGTTTACACTATTACTTGTTTAGAAGGTCTCTTCTTGTTGATTTTAAAGGAAAAAAAAAGCTTGAGGCATAGAACTTGTTCCTTGAGGCATAGAACTTGTTCCATTGAGGCATAGAACTTGTTCCTTGAGGCATAGAACTTGTTCCATTGAGGCATAGAACTTGTTCCACTCTTTTTGGAATAACTTCTATGCCTGAAAATTTTTTATAGGTGAAGAGGCTTAAGAGGTATACGGACACACCCTTTACACTGAGAAGTACATCATTTATCAGTCCTCAAGCTTTCTTGTTAGAACTTCCCTTCCCTGTTCGGGTTCTTCAGTGGAACCCGCTGTTTGTAGCTGGAATAAGTTCTATGTCTCAAAAGGTCTTGCTCTTCTCCTAGTCTTTAAGGCATAGTTAAAAAATATATCTATACCTGAATTGACTAATTCCCTTTGTTGAGTAGCTTTAAGGCTATTAAACAATAACTTAGCAATCTATGTGAGCACCTAATATTGTGACTATTGGAAAACTGCCAGCTATAGCAAGGAAGAGTGTTGTTAGCTACTCAAACAACCTAGTAGAAGCTAGGTACTCTCTTTCGTTAATTGAGCAAAAATTAATTTTTGCAATGGTGTCTTTCATCTCTCCTGAAGACACAGAGTTCAAAACTTACAAGATTGGTATCAATGAGTTAGCTGATTATATGAACATTCATAGAAAAACAGCATTGAGAGAGCTTGATAAAATCACTGATAAAATTATGGGTGGAATTATAAAAATCCCAAGAATCAATCAACAAGGTGAGCCAGAGCTATATAAGACTCATTGGGCTTCTCATTGTGTGCTCTCAGATCGAACCCTAGAGTTTTCATTCCATCACCAACTTATGCCCTACTTGTTGCAGTTAAAGAGCCACTTTACCAACCATAGCTATCAAGTTTTCATACAGTTCAGAGGGACATACACCACAAGAATTTACCAAATACTAAAGAGGTATGAGTATAAGGGGGGATGTCAGTATGATCTTGAAGACTTGAGAGATATTTTGGAAATTGAAGATGATAAGTATAAGACTTTCAAGTCTTTTAGGCAGTGGGTTATAAACCCCGCAAAAAAGGAAATGGATAAGAAAGACAAGCATGGAAATCACCTTTCCGATATTACATTTGAAATCGAAACAGTTAAGAGCGGTAGGTTTGTCAAAGCAATAAGGTTTGATATTAAAAAGCAATCCTATCAAGAAAAGTTACCTATAGAGCCATTGCTTGTTGATGCTATGCCATCACTTGTTGATGAACTGGTGAGTCATGGGATTAGCAAAGAGTTAGCTGAAAGTGTCATAAGAGACAATGGAGAAGAACCTATAGCCAACTGCATCAAATTGTATGAAGAAAAAATAGCAACCGGCAAGGTGAAAAATACCAATGGTGCTTACTTGCTATCAATGCTGAAGGCTGGAGCCGGGAAAAAAACAAAAGCAGAACTTATAAAAGAAGAACATAAGCAAGCAGAAATTAGCAAAAAACAAACAGAAGAATTGCGCAAAAAAAGGATGTTGTTAGAGAAGGACTTCCAAAAGAAAAGGGTTGCTGAATTCTTGTCTACCCTATCAGATACAGATATAGAGTCTTATACTAAACAGGTACTTGAGGCTTATAAAAATAAGCCGTTCGATGTAGAGCTAATCAAGAATACAGGCTTGAACTGTTCCCCTTCAAGACTGGTGTTGGTGAAGTTAATTCCCAACTACGACAAGGATAAAGAAGGGTATATAAAGGAGAATTTGTAAAACACTTTTAAATACTTTTAAACATTTTGAAAGGTTTAAAAGTATTTTTAACTGTCTACTTTTTCAAGTATCCAACGACTAAGGGAGGCAGATGCAGGGCGACCATCAAGAAACTTTTGAATTTTTTGAAATTCTTCATCTGTGAAATAACAAGTAATTTTCTTCTTCTTAGGTGCCGCTGCCTTAGGCCTACCAGTGTTGAGAGGAATTTTCTTAGCTTCTTCCCCACCCTTTAATACATTTTTGCTTTTTGCTGCTCCATAGACAAATCCATCACTCATTTTATTTTTCCTTTAACATATATTTATAGACTGCTTCGACCTGCCCTAGAGGTTTTGAATAGTGGTGTTTAAACAGGTAACTTTCTTCCATTAAAGATTTAATAGATTTTCTCTTTTCAACCATTTTATTAAAAGCGGTTGATTCTTTCACTTCAAAGATTGGGTAATTGAAGAATTCACCTAGAATTTTCTGAACCTCTTCAAAAACACCTTTCTTTGTCATGTTGCTTACAATCACAATTTTTTTGTTGTGAGGCTCTATCTCTTTGATAGTGTTGATTGTGGTTTCCATGTCTAAAGGGGATTTGTAGAACACTGGAATAATTACAAAATCGGATTGTTTCACAGCCTCTATGACTCTTTGGTCTGGGCGTCCCCCAAAATCATAAATAATCTTGAAGTCATCCGGGGTATCAGAAAGCTCTTCACCTTCTTCTAAGTGATAAGCCTGCTTTTCCCCTAGTACCTTATCTATAGGACTGTAAGCATCATTAGTGACTACAAAGAAGTCATAGAGGGTTGCTAAAGCAAGAGAAATTGTCGTTTTCCCCTGCCCTCCCTTCAGATTAAAAATAGTTAGTTTCATACTTCTGAGTATATAGAGGGATTAGAGTCTGTCAAAATTTTAAGAGGTTTTAAACCTTTTAGGTGATTCTAAGCTTTTAAAAGTCTTAAAAGGTTATAAAACTTTGTAAATTTCTAAAATGTTTATAAGCTTTTGAAAGGTTTAAAAGTGTTCATAAATGGCGTACTCTTATAAGTTCCTTGGGGCTGTTGTGACTGGCAGCCCCAAGGGGTTCACAACCCAAAACCAACTACTAAGAGACTTGGATTATGAAATATAAGAATATCGGCATACTGGGTGAGGTGTCACCATGAATAACACCTACTTAGACCAATTACTTGGAAACGTTCCGGCAGGCACCGGCAATACACTAATTGATAACTGGCAAGCCGCTTTTGTGTGGCTGGCGGTTGGTGTGATTATTTTTGCATTAGTTGCTTTGTACTTCGGGCTTCGGAAGGTATCGAGGGGAGAGGATGTAAACAAAGGAATGCTTCCTTATGTGAAGTGGCCTTTGCTTTTTGCTTCCGCTGGCTTCAATGTGTTTTTTACCTACTATGTGTTTGAACCAGCTGGGCAAGCAATAGCCCTGTTTGCGGCTGTTGTTATGGGTGGGGTGAACTTGGCAGAGGCGTATTTAGTGCGTTTAATTATTGCGACCTGGCGGCATGATATGAAGCTGGTTTTTAAGCTGGCGCTTTGCTTCACGATTCCTGTTTTTGCTTACTCACTTATGGCTGCTGGTTCTTCATTCACAACCATGATGAAGAAAAACAAAGATGGGCTTGCAGCTTCACAACTTCAGTTACAGGCAGCACAGGACACCATAAAAGCCGCTAACTCAGTAGTGAAAGAGGCGGAAGCAGGACAGCAAAACGGGGTAATTCTTGCCAGCTTGTACCAAACACCAGTCAGAAACAGCCAAGGGCGGCAAGTTAGCTTTGCACAGGTCAAAGCTTCTTGTGATAGTGGTGGTTATTATAGTATCCACTACCCTGAGCTATGTCAGCAGTACCAAAGCCACCGGAACGGCTCTTTTACCGCTTCAAGTGTTGCATCAGCAAATACACAAGCCTTACAGGTAGCAGCAAATAAAAAAATAGAAATGGCTAAAATTATTGAAGATAGACCGCCAGAAATTACCCCTACCCTCTTAGGTTTTGCGCTGGGACTTGGTGCTGTTGGCTTCATTGTTTCGCTGGCGCTTGAATCTGCGATCGTTGGAGTTGGATTTTTTGAAGAGCTGTTTATTAAACCAACTCCTCTACCGGGTATCGTTAGTTTTATGAACAAGGCGCTTGATTGGGATGCTGAAAGCATTACACAAAGGGGCTTGCAGGTTGATATATCCCCCTCGCCGGGAACAGTCACTTTTTCAGGTTCTCAAGGTGCTATGGTTAGCCCCTTCTCTTCTGTTGGTTGGAGTCCTCAAAATCCCCGTTCCATACCACAAAACGCACCCGTTTCAGCAGAAACACACACGCCCGTTATAGAACCCGTTACACCTATAAAAACGCCCGTTTCAGAGCGTACCGGTACGCATGAAAACATAACCGTTTCCAGTAAGAACACACCCGTTTCAGCAGGAAACGCAACCGTTCCCAGTAACACTGGGAACGCACTTGAGGAACAGAAAAAAATGGTGGGGATGTTACAGGCAATGAAAGACCGGAACACAAGAGCAGAACAGGCAAAAATAGGGGATAGTATCGAGTGCGTGACTTGTGGCAACGAAACAGAAAAACGCATTGAGACAAAGCGCTTTTGCTCGTCTCCGTGTCGGTTACAGTTCCACAAGATCAAGAAGCAGTACGGAAAGAAGAGGGCAGTGGAGACAACACCGGCAGCATAGAAATATGATTCATGTAAAAATAAAGCCCGCTTTTAAGTGGGCTTTATTTTTTCTGAAAATAGCTTGCGTTGATCCATGCAAAATTTGACAGTTACGTACATTGAAATACAATGTAAGTATATGTTTACATCTTAACTATCTGGGTATGCTTACTATGTCTACTGTTCCGCTATCAATACGTATTGATACCAACCTCAAGCAAGAACTTGATGAGGTTGCAAAAACTGATAATCGTTCTACCTCTGCGCTCGCTATTGAGTTGATTGAAAGGTATCTACAAACAAGAAAGAATAAGAGTTTAGCTATACAAGAGGCTCTACAGGAAGCAGACAAGGGGGAGTTTGTTTCCCATGAAAAAATGAGAGAGTGGTTTGCTTCACTGGGTACAGATAATGTACTACCTCGCCCGAAGCCCGACGTATTTCTTAAAGCTGAAAAATAATGAGAGTTGTCTATCTTCCCAGTGCACAAGATGACCTAATTTGGTTCTACGAATACTATACCTCTGTTTTTCCTGATGGAGCGAGCAGGGCGCTTAAGCAGTTCGATAAAATGGCAGAATTACTATCCATTAACCCTTACATGGGCAAACGATCAGAAGGGAAGACGAGAGAGATTGTTATCCCTAAAACACCTTTTTCATATATTTATCGTGTCTCTGACACCTGCATTGAAATCATACGAGTGTGGGACAACAGGCAAGACAGCTTGGATTAGGGAAATATTAGAAAAGCTACATTATAAATCCAATCTTTCGTCCCATGTCTCTAGTATAAATAAGGCTAGTGTATGTGCAGCATTGATAGCTAGCCGAGCATGACGGGGTTTTAGATTGTATATTTTTCTTCCCTGCCCATGTGCAGAACTAGCATGAGTCCGAAATGCTCCAATTCCATCAACAACTGATAAAATACCTGAAAGTATCTTTTTTAAATCATCATCAGCAACTAAGCTTGGGTCGAACCCTAGGTTAGATTTAACAACTTTCCATAGTCCTTGTAAGTCTTGTTTTTTTGGCGTTTCTATTCCCTCATCAGAAATATACACCTTAAATATTGACTCTAATATATTGCATGCAGCAGAAACAGCCTCTCTTGGCTCAGAGTTTACATTTTCTAAAGCACGGTTAAATTCAGATTCAATAGCGGGTATATCTCGCCCTTGAATGAGTTGTAGTAATGATTTACTTGGTGAATTAGAACCATCAGAAATAATCCCTCCGTTAATATAAGTTAAGTTATATTCATTAAGAGAATCTATGATTTTGTCTTTAAATTCTTCTTTTGGAGATTTTTTGTAGTCATCCCCAAAGACTTCATGGTTCATCCAAGCAGTAGAGTTTTTGTCTATTGGTATTTCAACATAACCCTCTATTATTTTTCCAAGTAAGGCTAATGGGTTATCACTTTCTTTATTTATTCTTCTGAGCCATGTTTGAATTTTTACAATTTTACTTGTGTCGGGAGGTTCTCCCGGTGCATCTGCATACATAAACAAGTTATCAATACCAGCATGAGTCTCAAAATCATTAATTCCATCAGCTAAAATCGCAATGATAGGAGCAGGTATCTCTTTTCTCATATAGGCTCTTCCACAGCAAAAGAAATGATTGATTGTACTTGTTCTTTCTGAGTAATACTTCGTCAATCGCTTGTAGAGTGAATTTTTCTTGTACTTTCCACATTTTGGCTATAATGTGGAAAGTTAAGAAAGTGAAACGGGGTAGGGTGGGGCTTGTAGCACTTATGGGCAAACCCTCCCAAGGGCTGAAATGTGGAAAGTTGAAATTTAACGCAAACTGGGGTTCATCTGCATAAAGGTACGTAATGCGACATAGGGAAGCGGCCGAACCTCTCATGGAGTAAGGCATACGCTTATTTTCTTTCCCCCCGTATTTTGAGGTGCATCAGGCCACTGATTTCAGGGGAAGAATTCCGACTGAATCTTTGAGCTTCTCCTCCGAAAAATCGTATTCCCCCAGCATGTTGATGTGTGCCCATGTCATCGGTGAGTGAGTGGCAATGATACGCAACATATTTTCTCTGGCTTCCGAATCAGTCAGTTTTTCCAGTTGTCGTTCCAGATACAGATAATTCCAGCAGATGATGCTGTTTTTGATTAGTCGATTACAGCCTTCAGCAATTTCCTGTTCCTCTTTTTCAACTTGGGTGTATTCCCGTGGATTACCAACAGCTACAGCCCGGGCAAAGCGGTTGGAAAGTTCGACTTTGTTGAGCTGCTTTTCGATAGCCTGGCGGAGTTCAACATCATTGACATAGCGGAGGATGAACAGTGATTTGATGATTTGGCCGAAGGCTTTCAACGCTTGGTACAACGCATGCTGCCGAGAATAGGAATTGAGTCGCCGGAATATGTCGGAGGCGGTGTTTACTTTGAGCTTGATGGTAGTGATTAGCCTTAGCAGGTCATCCCAGTTTTCCCGAATCAGGTGGGTATTGATAGTTTTGGCAGGCGTAATTTTCCAGTCTGGACATGCCCGTTTTTTTGGCCGGAAGATGTACAAAGTTTGCTTGCCGACTCCCTTGATGCGGGGTGCAAACGAAAACCCCAGCAAGTGGGTGAGTCCAAAAATAACCTCTGTGTAGCCATGCGTATCGGTGGAATGAATATCGCTTTTGACGACATCGTTATGCATCAAACCGTCTATCACATAGGCGCTTTCACGGTCGGAAGCACTGATCATCAATGAGTGCCATAGAAAATGACGCTCATCAACAAATGTGTAAG
>CANNZV010005012.1:0-32135 GCA_947561585.1 Caprella mutica | reverse complement strand
CACCAGGCAGACCAACAATTCCTACCTCAGCTGTAACTTAAACCTCCTGCAACACAACTAAACAAGGTTAACTTACCAGCTAACTACAAAATAAAAAGGTTGAAAGAGATAAAAATCAAAACTAACTGACGATAAAAACAACCTAAATAAAGGTACTAAAGAATGGCAGTAACGCTGCTAATTGCGCTGCATAAGGGATTAACAATTACAAAGTACAGTCAGAGCCAGCAAAGTACAGTCACCGGTCACTCAAATGTGCTGACTAAGCGAAACACAGGTCTGACGCACGAGATAATTATCAGAGGTGTTTAATAACAACAACCTCCTCCCATCACTACTCAATAGGTATTAGAGGTATAACTACTCAAATTATAACGGCATATTTAGCATAGAATTTAGGCTATAAAGCATATTTTAAAAACATATTTTGCATATTTTTTAGTGCCATTCCGCCTAGATTGAAAGGGCATAGAAAAGTCGGGCTTTAGTGATTACAGCTGTCAAGATACGGCCAATTTATAGTAAAATGTTATTTAAACTAGGTTCTGTTTTATCTTTCTATTATTGTTTCTCTTATATATTTTTGTAAAGCTACAATAAATTAAACATTGAAAAAAAGATGTTTTTTAAAATAAGTTTTAGTTTAGTTCCTATTATAAAAATACTCCAAATCTAAAGGAAACCCTTTGTAAAATATATTTTCATCACAATTACTAATCCTCTGGTGAGAATTATATGTAGATACTCTAAGAAATTTATATAATAATTAAATAAAGTAATTCTACACATTGATGGGAACTCAACATTACTAACTCAATTAAATGTACGAGTAAAACCCAAATATATCTCACATTACCTGATATACATCTTTTCCGCTAATTTGTTAATTTCTATCAGGTAAATCGATAAGGTGTGTTATTTATGAAGGAAAAGTTAATCTCTAGAAATCATTATTAATCAGTTGATTATTTTTGGGGTTGCTGGACACTCGGAATGAAAAAAAGTGGATATTTTATTATGTGTAAAAGTCAAGAATTGTTTCATGTATAAGAAGGAAGAGATGGAGGAGGATTATCTCACAGGGGAAGGGGGGGGTGTCCCTTTCAACCAATCCGAACTGTTGTAATTTGGACTAGAGTTTAAATTTCTATGCTTACAGTTTTTAAATTCATATTGACAGTTTTAGAAATTTTAATAAAAGTTGAATTAAATTACCTCTTAAAAGTTTGAACTTTTTTATATATATTTTCATGTCATATTTTTTTCAATCATATTGGTAAAGAATTTCCTCAGAGAAAAAAATATATGCATTTCTACATCCTAAAAAATTGTTAACAAATCTGTTGACATTACATTAGTATTCTATATCAAATTTTACCAATATCTCTGAATACTTTCTAACCGTTCTTATGGATTAGAATGCTACCTACCATTGATTGGTGTAGAATAAATTAACTTCAATTTTAGTAGCAATATTTAGAGGAAATGCTACCCCCTTTACTTCATGAATTGGGGGGGGGGGGGGGTACAGTGAAAACTCATTTATTATTGTGTATCACCACCAAATATGCATACTTTTCATGATTGATGATAACAAAGTTAAGCTTGAATGTATACTAAAAGAAAATAGTTCTGAACAACCAATATAGCTCGATAATATTCATTGAGTAAATTATTTAATTTTAAGCTAATTTTAGTTCAGCTCCTATTAAAAAATACTGTAAATCAATTGGGACTTCTTTGTCAAATATATTTTCATCATAATTAATATCTTCTGAAAATAAATCAGTGTAGTTACCCTAAGAAATGTATTTGATAATATTTCACAGAAGTAATTCTACTGCAGTGAATTACACATTATTGACACAAATAGATGTAAGAACAGAACCATATACATCCCTCAATAACTGATATAAATCTTTACCAGCTAATTTGTTAATTTCTATTAGGTAAATCGATAAGGTGTCTAATTTATGAATGAAAAGTTATCCTGATTCCTGTTGGGTAAACTTATACTTGTTGATTATTTTTGCGGGTGCTAGTCACTCAGATTGAATAAAAGGGAATATTTTATTATTGGTAAAAGTATAGAATTATTTCATGTAAGAGAAGGGGGAGAGGGAGGGAAGGGGTTATTTCTGATGCCCGAACTGTTGTAATCTGAATTAGCTTACAGAGGTTCTATTCTAAAGCTGTCTGTGGTGAATGAAAGAAAAAGGGGTGGTGTCCCATGTAACAACCCAAGCTGTTGTAATTTGGCCAAGAGTTTCCATGTATACAATTTTTAAATGCTATATTAATAGTTTGAAAAGTGTTTCTAAAAGTTGAGTTAAATTATCTCTTGAAAAAATGAAGATTCCGTTAGGTATAAATCTTTCAATCATAGTTTTAAACTATTTTCCTCACGGAAGAGTATATGCATATACTTATATTAAAATATTAGTATCGAACCTAATAATAAATTGGTATCAACCAATGTATTATTACGCCAAAAATAGAAATTACAACAAATTTTAAAAGAATGATACTTTTATTCAATCAGAGAGAATGTGTAAAAGAGGAATGAGTTTTCCTACATTAACATAGGAGCTATGCATACAACAGAAATGGTATGAGTTATTATACCCCCACCCTCTCCTGGTACTAATAGGGATAAAACCTGTATAATTAGGAATAAAAGAGTTACAAGTACCATCACTTTGCTATCTACAGTCAAAATTTTATATTTATAATATCATATATCGAATAGTTCATTTTGGTGTGAACTCAATTCAATTGACAAGTATGTTAACTACAAATTTATAACTATTATGGTGAATATCTCTATATATACTTAAAATGAATATTCAACATAAGTTTCATATAAGGATACATTGATAACTTACTGTTTATATATATGTTACTAGTGTATTTTTATACCATACTATTATTAATAGATCTGTTACCTACTTGATTAAATAAATACAATTTAATATCCATGTTATAACTATTATTAACTACCAACACGGATTTCACAAATGAATAAGATGGTGAATAAGCAAAGAGTTAATTTCACTTGAGCTTCTTCGGCTGACATTAAGACAGACACCGACTGTCAGGAGTAGATCTCCTGCACTCGACACAAAAGCTTAATTCACACTCTCTCTTTGTAAGCTGACATTCGTTATTGTACATCTCTGTAGAGAGGTATGGGTCTAATAGATATTCGCGTGATATGATTATCAGGTGATTGAATCAAAATTAGAATATTTACAAAATTTACGTAAATGTTAAAATTTATAAGTACAAAAGCTTGATAGTTACCCATGAAAAAGCATTAATTGGTTATATCAGAAAATGAATACTCATTATCTTCCATTTAATGTAGAAAATCTATTAACAATGGATTGTGGTTGTTATTCAACTATCAGAAGAGATGGTTCTAAAAACTGAGTTATTTTGGGTTATAATATGTTGAACCAACCCATCACAACCGGGGTAGGGGGATATATTTAATGACCTCTTTATATATAAAGCTTGTAAGCTAATTTGCGAAGCTTCCAGTTATTTTACGACTTTATTCGCTTATCATTCTAGCATAAACACTGTTAAATAACTAATATTAAATAAGGAGCTCAAACTACAATGCAACTCAGACAGTTTCAGGATGGAGCCCAGTGGAGCTAATTAGTATTAGAAGGCTGAAGAGAAAGAAGAATTCAAAAATAAATTCATATTCATTTTCAGATGAAACCTCTCCTCGAAAATTCAAATTTATTTCATTTACCTAATAGAAGTTAACAAATTAGTATGAAAGTGATGGATATCAGTTGATCAGGGAATTTTATTCTTTCTTTTCTTCAGAAGATAAATCCTTTTTTTAACTTTTATTATATAGAGTGATTTAAATATAATTTCTAGAGTGATTTAGATGATGGGTTTGACTACATAATATATTTCAAAGGGTAACTAAGCATTTCTCTTTTCGGCTCAGTTGCAAAATACGACTACTTCCAATTGATAATAAAGATTTTTGTGTGTTTTTAATGATGGCTGTCACGAAACACGACTCCTCATGTTATAGGAAACGCAACATAGCACAAGTGAAAATGAAAATTGCAAGGGAGATAATCAGTAACAATATAAAAGATTTTTATGAAAATTACAACCTAAATCATATTGTAGCTTATTTCAATCTTCTCTATCAGACAATACCCAATTATTGGACACTACCCAATTAGTAGATACTACCCAATTATAGGATACTACCCAATTATTGGACACTCTTCAATTATTAGATACTACCTAATTATAGGACACTACCCAATTATTGGACACTACCCAATTATTAGATACTACCTAATTATAGGATACTACCCAATTATTGGACACTACCCAATTATTAGATACTACCCAATTATAGGATACTACCCAATTATTGGATACTACCCAATTATAGGATACTACCAAATTATTAGATACTACCCAATTATTGGATACTACCCAATTATTGGACACTCTTCAATTATTAGATACTACCCAATTATAGGATACTACCCAATTATTGGACACTACCCAATTATTAGACACTACCCAATTATAGGATACTACCCAATTATAGGATACTACCCAATTATTGGATACTACCCAATTATAGGATACTACCCAATTATAGGATACAACTCAATTATAGGATACTACCCATTTATTGGATACTACCCAATTATAGGATAATACCCAATTATGGGATACTACCCAATTATTGGATACTACCCATTTATTGGATACTACCCAATAATAGGATACTACCCAATTATTGGATACTACCCAATTATAGGATACTACCCAATTATAGGATACTACCCAATTGTGGGATACTACCCAATTATTGGATACTACCCAATTATTGGAAACTACTCAATTATAGGATACTACCCAATTATAGGATACTACCCAATAATAGGATACTACCCAATTATTGGATACTACCCAATTATAGGATACTACCCAATTATAGGATACTACCCAATAATAGGATACTACCCAATTATTGGATCCTACCCAACTATAGGATACAACCCAATTATAGGATACTACCCAATTATAGGATACTACCCAATTATTGGATACTACCCAATTATTGGATACTACTCAATTATTGGATACTACCCAATTATAGGATACTACCCAATTATAGGATGCTACCCAATTATAGGATACTACCCAATAATAGGATACTACCCAATTATAGGATACTACCCAATTATAGGATACTACCCAATTATTGGATACTACCCAATTATTGGATACTACCCAATTATAGGATAATACCCAATTGTGGGATACAACCCAATTATAGGATACTACCCAATTATAGGATACTACCCAATTATAGGATAATACCCAATTGTAGGATAATACCCAATTGTAGGATAATACCCAATTATGGGATACTACCCAATTATAGGATAATACCCAATTGTAGGATAATACGTAATTATGGGATAATACCCAATTATAGGATACCACCCAATTATAGGGTTCTACTAATTATAGGACAATACCCGATTAAAGGATGATACCCAATTATAAGTTTGAAACAATAAATGTTCATTTCTCCCATGAAAAGAGAAATGTTTTGTTACCCTTTAAAATGTATTATGTAGTCAAACCCATTATCTAAATCACTCTAAGGATTATATTTAAATCACTCTATATATCAAAAGTTAAAAAAGGATTTATGACTTGATGAAAAGAAAGAATAAAATTACCTGATCAACTGATATCCATAACTTTCTTACTAATTTGTTAACTTCTATTAGGTAAAAGAAATATGTTTGCATTTTCGAGGAGAGGTTTCAGCTGAAGAAGAATATAAATTTATTTTCAAATTCTGTTTCTTCTTCCGCTTTCTAATTATTAACTAAAACAGGCCCCAAGGAGCTTTATGCTGAAGCTGTCTGTGGTGAATGGAAGAGAAGGGGGGGGGGTGTCCCTTCTGCCCGTACTGTTGTAATTTGGATTAGCTCCACTGGGCTCTATCCTGAAACTGTCTGAGTTGCATTGTAGTTTGAACTCCTTATTTGATATTAATTATTTAACAGTGTTTATGCTAGACTGATAAGCGAATAAAGTCTTAAAATAACCGGAAGCTTCGCAAGCTAGCATACAAGCTTTATATATAGAGAGGTCATTAATTATACCCCCTCCCCTACCCCGGTTGTGATGGGTTGGTTCAACATGTATAACCCAAAATAACTCAGTTTTTAGAACCATCACTTTACTATCTACAACAGCTTGAAAAATTAAAATATTAGTTTTGAATAGCCCTTTTTTCGTGTAAATATTTAATAAGTTATAGCGATTGAACATGAGAGTCTACAAAATAGATATCGGATTCTTGTCTGAAGTGAAATAATTAAACGAAATTTAATATCATTAAATTTATACAGATTATATATATGATAATGTTTATTTGATAAGATGCGCTAAAATCTTGAAATCTCAAGAATCTTCATATATTATTGTAGGACCATACATAAAAAAACAAGATTGGAAACTCGTATCTAGAGTGCATGACTTCGCCGCCGCTACAATATTTTTGTTCCTTTTATGATAGATCCGTGACATATAATTTGATTCCTGTTAATTCGGCCCTTGGAAATTTGACCATCTGTGTTAATGTCGTGAGACTATGACCAATCAGTTCAAGGAAAACTGCCAGGCGGAAAACTTCCGATGCGGAAAACTGCCGAAGCGGAAATGTGCCGAAGCGGAAAACTGCCGAAGCGGAAAACTGCCAGGAGGAAAACTGCCAGTCTCTTATTGGCAATTTAATCAGTTTAGTCAATAATGACATTTAATTTATGAAAAAGCCCTTTGCCTTTCGTTAAGGAGTTAAAGGGATATTCCTTTTTACAAAATAAAAATAATGGTTAAATGTACACAAATTGATTAGAAAAATATGTTAAATACATAATTACATAAATATTACAGAAATTAATCAATTACAATATAGAAATTGAAAATATAACCTTTCTTAAAAAATACTAAGGGAAGAAACAAAGGAATAATTGTATTAGGGACAGAGTACAATTTCATTGTTTACACAACGCGTCTTTACATTATCAGTTCATAACGGGTTTAGTGTCAAATTATTTTGTTTTGTGTTTATAATTTGAGAATTGAACAAGTCTTCAACCCTGCAAACCATTCCCTATTGCATTCACATATTTACCATTTGGTTTAATGGTTTTAATGTGGCAATGGAGAATGAATAATTGAATATGTATTATCCACATTGAACCAATCTAACCATCACAAAAACACATAATCAACATGTGGTTATGCCATTTTAAAACCATATCATAAAAAACATATCAAGAAGAGATTGTATACACCACATCATATCCACATGTAAATTACCATACTTATAACAGGTGTTTACCAAGTGTTTTTTACCACATTCATAGCAACATGGAAAATACCATACTTATAACATATGGTAACCACATATAATTTACCATATTACCACGTAAAACAACTGAAGTTTGGTTTACTGAGTATTTAATAAAGTAGATTTGTTGAAATATTATTTTTCTTTGAATATTATTTAAGTATTCCAATATCTATGTAGTAAATTTATGAAATGAAGAGCGAGTGAGACGACAAAAAAAGTTTCCATCCTTTTATTTTTCTATAGCTTTCGAATAATTCAATATTCATTATCAATATCCTAATTTTGACTAATTTTAAACAAAATAAGTAGAAATAAGAAGTATTATGGATACCTATATTAATAAAGTCACCTAACTAATTCACAAATAATAAAGAAAACGGAAAAATCATAGAAAATAATAAGTTATTAACCCATAAACAGTCTCCATCGCTCAATGAACAAGCAAGTTCATTTAACTTAGCTATTTTGGGTTAATAACTTATTATTTTCTATGATTTTTCCTTTTTCTTTATTATTTGTGAATTAGTTAGGTGACTTTATTAATATAGGTATCCATAATACTTCTTATTTCTACTTATTTTGTTTAAAATTAGTCAAAATTAGGATATTGATAATTAATATTGAATTATTCGAAAGCTCTAGAAAAATAAAAGGATGGAAACTTTTTTTGTCGTCTCACTCGCTCTTCATTTCATAAATTTACTAAGATTTCTAAGAAGGAAGCCAATTACTGAAATTATAATATCTATGTAGTTATTACTGTAAAAATGAATGTCCCCTGAACCTCTTAAATAAGGACCAACGCCATTTTTTATAAATTAAAATGTGTTTATAACTAAAGAATATTTCAGAAAGTCAAAAAATCTAGAAGTATTGCCAATAAGTGACTGGCAGTTTTCCGCCTGGCAGTTTTCCGGTCTCCATATAACTAGATGATATACAATTATTTTATTATTTTTGATAGTTAAATAACAAACACAACTCAGTGATAAAATATTTTCTTCATTAAATGGTATATTTTAGGAATTCATTTTCTGATATTATCAAGTTATGATTTTCATGGGGTAACTATTTTAGTTTTGTAATTATGAATTATAACGTAAATTATGTATTGGCTAATTAGGTTTACGTAATCACGGTTAATCACGTGATTATCATATAGCAAAAATATCTATTAGACTCATACCTCTTAACAGAGATGTACAATAACGAATATTAGTTTACTAACAAAGACTGCAGACTGATGGTACTAAGGAATCTTATAGTTTGAGTTATTCATGTACTTACTCCATCAGACCAAAGAGGTTTATGCTGAGCCTATGTTACCTTCGCAAAATTACAGAGGTTATGTTTTGATGGGCATTTATTTATCTTTAATTCTGTTATTTAAAATTGTTATTCACAAAAGAATATAACCAAATTGCATGAGATTTGGTGGAGCGGTTGGCCATTATCTAGGAACCATTTAATTAGATTGTGAGAGCGATTTGTGGTTTATAAGTCAAGTTCTGTGTCACTTATAACTCAAAAAGTATTCGACCAAATTGTCTGATATTTGGTGGGACGATTGACCATCGCTTCACCTGGTTTACACAGGTGGTCAAATTACCAGGGGCCGAATTAACAGGAATTAAATTATCTGTCAAGGATCTATCATAAAAGGAAGAAAAATATTGTAGATGTGGCGCAGGCATGTGCTCTAGCTACGAGTGTCAGTTCTGGTTTTGTTATGTATGGTCCTACAATAATATAGGAAGATTCCTGAGATTTCAAGATTATAGCGCATATTATCACATAAACATCATCACATGTATAATCTGTATAAACCTAATGAATTTAAATTTCATTTTTTTTTTATTTCACTTCAGACCAGATTCCGATATCTATTTTGTAGACTCCCACGCTATAACTTATATAATATTTACAAAAAAAAGTAATCTATTCAAGACTAATATTTTAATTTTTCAAGCTATTGTAGATAGTAAAGTGATGGATCTAAAAACTGAGTAATTTTGGGTTATACATGTTGAACCAACCCATCACAACCGGGGTAGGGGGGTATATTTAATGACCTCTTTATATATAAAGCTTGTATGCTAATTTGTGAAGCTTCCAGTTATTTTAAGACTTTATTCGCTTATCATTCTAGCATAAACTCTGTTAAATAATTAATATCAAATAAGGAGTTCAAACTACAATGCAACTCAGACAATTTCAGGATGGAGCCCAGTGGAGCTAATCCAAATTACAACAGTACGGGCAGAAGGGGCACCACCCCCCTTCTCTTCCATTCATCACAGACAGCTTCAGAATAAAGCTCCTTGGGGCCTGTTTTAGTTTATTATTAGATGACTAATGAACAAATCAGATCTAAAAAATAATCTCATTTCTTTTTCAGTCGAAACCTCTCCTCAAAAATGCAAAAATATTTCATTTACCTAATAGAAGTTAACAAATTAGTAAGAAAGTGATGCATATCAGTTGATCAGGGAATTTTATTCTTTCTTTTCATCAAGTCTTAAATCCTTTTTTAACTTTTAATATATAGAGTGATTCAAATACAATCCCTAGAGTGATTTAGATAATGGGTTTGACTACATTATACATTTCAAAGGGTAACTAAACATTTCTCTTTTCATTGGAGAAATGAACATCTTACTGTTTCAAACTTATAATACATATTGAAAAAATTACGCTATTTTACCAAGTTGAAGGTAAATAATTTAGAAGTATATGACTAAATTATCAAAAATGTTACCTATACCACTTGTCGGTTGAATTTTCCAATATGACTATTTCTCTTATATCGTTTTGTGAAATCTTTTTCCTACTTAACAATAACCTTTCAGTGCGAATGTTCAATAAAACATTTAATGTATAAGTACTTTCAGTCTTCGTTGAGTAACCAAGGCTACCTACCGACTGATAAATATGGGAAAATACGAAAATAAAAATATCTTGAGCAAATGAAACTTATCTCCTGCAAAACTATTAGTCGGATAATAAAGGAAGCAAGTATTAATTTAAAGTAATTAAATAATTTGCAGTTACAACATGATAACCTGAGCCGAAATCAAAACAATTAATTTTCATCATGTATATTACAGTTCATTTAATATTACCACTTTGTACTATTAGGAACTAACGAACGTAACTACCCTGTATTTGAGGCAAATTGTTATAACTTCTATTTTCGCTATATTTAATAACTTAAGCAGGCAATAATTTGAGACAATAATAACATGCAAAAAATTTCCATTTGATATACAAGGTCACATTCTAACAACGAACCAAATTTCGTTTTATATAAACATATATTTGCAAAAGATGAATTGCATTACAAACCTACTCAATTTACCTAATAGAAAATAATAAATAAGCAAAAATGTTGCATATCAGTTGGTATCGTTCTGATTCTATCTTTTGCAGAAATATGTTTTAATCTAACGAAATTTGGTTCGATGCTAGAATTTAGTCATATGTTTCTAAATAATTAACTTTCGACTTGGTAGAATATCGTAGTTTGTAGATTAAATTATAGGCTTCAATATGTATTATAAGTTAGAAACAATAAGATGTTCATTTCTCCCATGAAAAGAGAAATGTTAAGTTACCCTATGAAATGTATTATGTAGTCAAACCCATTATCTAAATCACTCTAGGGATTATATTTAAATCACTCTGTATATTTGAAGTTAAAAAAGGATTTATGCTCTGAAGAAAAGAGGGAATAAAATTACCTGATCAACTGATATGCATCAATTTTATACTAATTTGTTAACTTCTATTTTTTTAGAGGAGAGGTTTCAACTAAAAATGAAGAAGAATTTATTTTTATATTCAACTTCTTCTTCTGGTTTCTAGTACTAAACTAAAACAGGCTCCAAGGAGCTTTATTCTGAAGCTGTTTGTGGTGAATGGAAGAGAAGTGCCGTGGTGCCCATCTGCCCGTACTGTTGTAATTTGGATTAGCTCCACTGGGATCCATCCTGAAACTGTCTGAGTTGCATTGTAGTTTGAACTCCTTATTTGATATTAATTATTTAACAGTGTTTATGCTAGAATGATAAGCGAATAAAGTCTTAAAATAACAGGAAGTTTTTTATATTAGCATACAAGCTTTATATATAAAGAGGTCATTATATGTATATATCCCTTCCCCCCCCCCTACCCCGGTTGTGATGGGTTGGTTCAACATGTATAACCCAAAATTACTCAGTTTTTAGAACCATCACTTTACTATCTATAATAGGTTTAAAATTATAATATTAGTTTTGAATAGCCCTTTTTTCGTATAAATATTTAATAAGTTATAGCGATTGAACATGAGAGTCTACAAAATACACATAGAGAACCCTAGCTGAACCGGTCTTAATTCACTACCAAGAGAGTGTGATAAGGGGCGCGCACCATCCTTGGCAGCCAAACTACGCAAGGTATTACCAACTGCTATGGGTCTGATGCCACCATCCTTTTTGGTTAAAGCACATAATGTGGCTCCATAGAAAGTTGACAAAGCAAAATCAGGAACTTCTCCTCTCAATATCGCATTCACAAAATCTGTCAGAGTGGTCAAAAGACGTACTCCAGCCTCTGCAGAAGAATGGGACAATAGCGTCTTCAAATGACCTGGCCTGAGGCCATCAGTTCCTCCAGCAGAACCAGGACGGAAAGAATTAACAGCCCTCAGGACATCTTCCTCCAAACAATAGGCACAATTAAGAGAATTATCCGGAGACTCTGGCATCATCAAGTCTAGCGGGGCAGGCAGGTGTTTAGACCTCAACGCTCTGACAGTCTCTTCGTTTCGTTGGGCCAGTCCATCCGAAGATGACAGCTCACGAACTGCTCCACTCACGTCACCATCTGCAAACTTAGCTGCCACTCTTTTTTTCAACTTTTGTAACTTGTCATCGTCTGAAGCGTGTCGATTATTAACAACTTGGATTATGGATTCAGGCAGCGTAGGTAGGGAGTCAGTCTCTAAAAATTGGGCTACCTGCCGATTTTTTTTTTGGTAGCAAGAGAAACTTTACGACCTTCCCTACCGCCATCTGGGCACTGTAGCCCCCAGTAGCAGAAGCTCATAAGCCTTGCCCATGCTAATTGGGTCTTCTGCGTCAGAGCCTCCTGCAATAATAGTTGGAGAGCTCCCGCCACAGCTACTGATCCCATGGGAATCGTATTTAGGACTCTCAACCTTCTACGACAGCCACCAATATATGTCTCCAAATTCACCAGCTGATTGGGCCGCTCCTGGGGGTCATCGATTGTACCCCGCCCTCGACACGCCACACGAACCCATCTTACTATAACTGACGCCTGTGCCCTGGTCAGTCCCACACATGACCTGTGAAACCATCCAGAACACAGTGCACATTTAACTATTTTCTTCGGGTTATTTCGTGTATCACATGAGATACAGAGCACATTCTCACCCTCAATCAATAAAATAAATTAGCAGTCTGACTGGCCAAACAGAGCAAATGCCACCAGCACCCCTCAATCGGAGTGCCCATGAGCATTCAGGGGTCAACAACCTTCCTGCTCAGTACTCTAGAAACACTTGGCAGACGTTCAGAGTTCACCAGGCAGATTAACAATTCCTACCTCAGCTGTAATTTAAACCTCCTGCAACACAACTAAACAAGGTTAACTTACCAGCTAACTACAAAATAAAAAGGTTGAAAGAGATAAAAATCAAAACTAACTGACGATAAAAACAACCTAAATAAAGGTACTAAAGAATGGCAGTAACGCTGCTATTTGCGCTGCATAAGGGATTAACAATTACAAAGTACAGTCAGAGCCAGCAAAGTACAGTCACCGGTCACTCAAATGTGCTGACTAAACGAAACACAGGTCTGACGCACGAGATAATTATCAGAGGTGTTTAATAACAACAACCTCCTCCCATCACTACTCAATAGGTATTAGAGGTATAACTACTCAATTTATAACGGCATATTTAGCATAGAATTTAGGCTATAAAGCATATTTTAAAAACATATTTTGCATAGTTTTTAGTGCCATTCCGCCTAGATTGAAAGGGCATAGAAAAGTCGGGCTTTAGTGATTACAGCTGTCAAGATACGGCCAATTTAAAGTAAAATGTTATTTACAACTAGGGACTGCTATATCTTCCTATTATTATTTCTCTGATATATTTTTGTAAAGCTACAATAAATTAAAAATTGAATAAAAGATGTTTTTTCTAATAAGTTTTAGTTTAGTTCCTATTTTAAAAATACTCCAAATCTAAAGGAAACCCTTTGTAGAATATATTTTCATCACAATTACTTATCCTCTGGTGAGAATTATATGTAGATACTCTAAGAAATTTATATAATAAATCAATAAAGTAATTCTATACATTGAAGGGAACTCTACATTACTAACTCAATTAAATGTATGAGTAAAAAACAAATATATCTCACATTACCTGACATACATCTTTTCCGCTAATTTGTTAATTTCTATCAGGTAAATCGATAAGGTGTGTTATTTATGAAGGAAAAGTTAATCCATAGAATTTTATTTTTGTTTTATTATTTTTGGGGGTGCTGGACACTCAACAATGAATAAAAATGGATATTTTATTATGTGTGAAAATAAAGAAATGTTTTATGTATGTATAAACGAAGGAGACAATGGAGGGGGATTAGTCACAGTGGCTCTATCCTTATGCTGTCTGTGGTGAATAGAAGAGAAGAGGGTGTTGTCCCTTGCAACCAATTCGAACTGTTGTAATTTGGACTAGAGTTTAAGTTTCTATGCTTACAGTTTTTAAATTCTATATTGACAGTTTCGGAAATTTTGATAAAAGTTGATTTAAATTACCTCTTAAAAGTTTGAACTTTTTATATACATTTACATGTCATATTTGTAAAATATTTTCTCAGAGGAAAGTATATGCAATTTACATCCTAAAAAATTGATAACTAATCTGTTGATATTACATTAGTATTCTATATCAAATTTTACTAATAACTCTGAATACTTTCTAACCGTTCTTATGGATTAGAATGCTAACTACCATTGATTGGTGTAGAATAAATTAACTTCAATTTTAGTAGCAATATTTAGAGGAAATGCTACCCCCTTTACTTCATGAATTGGGGGGGGGGGGTACAGTGAAAACTCATTCATTATTGTGTATCACCACCAAATATGCATACTTTTCATGATTGATGATAACAAAGTTAAGCTTGAATGTATACTAAAAGAAAATAGTTCTGAACAACCAATATAGCTCGATAATATACATTCAGTAAATTATTTAATTGTAAGCTAATTTTAGTTCAGTTCCTATTAAAAAATACTGCAAATCAATTGGGACCTCTTTGCAAAATATAATTTCATCATAATTAATATCTTCTGAAAATAAATCAGTGTAGTTAACCTAAGAAATGTATTTGATAATATTTCACAGAAGTAATTCTATTGCAGTGAATTACACATTATTGACACAAATAGATGTAAGAACAAAACCATATACATCCCTCAATAACTGATATACATCTTTACCAGCTAATTTGTTAATTTCTATTAGGTAAATCGATAAGGTGTCTAATTTATGAATGAAAAGTTATCCTGATTCCTGTTGGGTAAACTTTTACTTGTTGATTATTTTTGCGGGTGCTAGTCACTCAGATTGAATAAAAGGGAATATTTTATTATTGGTAAAAGTATAGAATTATTTCATGTAAGAGAAGGGAGAGAGGGAGGGAAGGGGTTATTTCTGATGCCCGAACTGTTGTAATCTGAATTAGCTTACAGAGGTTCTATTCTAAAGCTGTCTGTGGTGAATGAAAGAAAAAGGGGTGGTGTCCCATGTAACAACCCAAACTGTTGTAATTTGGCCAAGAGTTTCCATGTATACAATTTTTAAATGCTATATTAATAGTTTGAAAAGTGTTTCTAAAAGTTGAGTTAAATTATCTCTTGAAAAAATGAATATTCCGTTAGGTATAAATCTTTCAATCATAGTTTTAAACTATTTTCCTCACGGAAGAGTATATGCATGTACTTATATTAAAATATTAGTATCGAACCTAATAATAAATTGGTATCAACCAATGTATTATGACGCCAAAAATAGAATTTACAACCAATTTTGAAAGAATGATACTTTTATTCGATCAGAGAGAATATGTAATAGAGGAATGAGTCTTCCTACATTAACATAGGAGCTATGCATACAACAGAAATGGTATGAGTTATTATACCCCCATCCTCTCCTGGTACTAGTAGGGATAAAACTTGTATAATTAGGAATGAAAGAGGTACAAGTACCATCACTTTGCTATCTACAGTCAAAATATTATATTTATAATATCATATATCGAATAGTTCATTTTGGTGTGAACTCAATTCAATTGGCAAGTATGTTAACTACAAATTTATAACTATTATGGTGAATATCTCTAGACATACTTAAAATGAATATTCAACATATAGTTTCATATAAGGATACATTGATAACTTACTGTTTATATATATGTTAATAGTGTATTTTTATACCATACTATTATTAATAGATCTGTTACCTACTTGATTAAATAAATACAATTTAATATCCACGTTATAACTATTATTAACTACCAACACGGATTTCACAAATGAATAAGATGGTGAATAAGCAAAGAGTTAATTTCACTTGAGCTTCTTCGGCTGACATTAAGACAGACACCGACTGTCAGGAGTAGATCTCCTGCACTCGATACAAAAGCTCAATTCACACTCTCTCTTTGTAAGCTGACATTCGTTATTGTACATCTCTGTAGAGAGGTATGGGTCTAATAGATATTCGCGTGATATGATTATCAGGTGATTAAATCAAAATTAGAATATTTACAAAATTTACGTAAATGTTAAAATTTATAAGTACAAAAGCTTGATAGTTACCCATGAAAAAGCATTAATTGGTTATATCAGAAAATGAATACTCATTATCTTCCATTTAATATAGAAAATCTATTAACAATGGATTGTGGTTGTTATTTAACTATCAAAAGAGATGGTTCTAAAAACTGAGTTATTTTGGGTTATACATGTTGAACCAACATATCACAACCGGGGAAGGGGGGGATATATTTAATGACCTCTTTATATATAAAACTTGTATGCTAAAATGCGAAGCTTCCAGTTATTTTAAGACTTTATTCGCTAATCATTTTAGCATAAACTCTGTTAAATAATTAATATCGAATAAGGAGATCAAACCACAATGCAAATCAGACAGTTTCAGGATGGAGCCCAGTGGAGCTAATCCAAATTACAACAGTACGGGCAGAAGGGGCACCACCCCCCTTCTCTTCCATTCACCACAGACAGCTTCAGAATAAAGCTCCTTGGGGCCTGTTTTAGTTTATTATTAGGTGACTGAAGAAGAAGTAGGATTTAAAAATAAATTCATCTTCTTTTTCAGTTGAAACCTCCCCTCGAAAATGCAATTGTATTTCATTTACCTAATAGAAGTTAACAAATTAGAATGAAAATGATGGATATTAGTTGATCATGGAATTTTATTCTCTCTTTTCATCAAGTCATAAATCCTTTTTTAACTTTTAATATATAGAGTGATTTAAATATAATCCCTAGAGTGATTTAGATAATGGGTTTGACTACATAATACATTTCAAAGAGTAACTAAACATTTCCCTTTTCATGGGAGAAATGAACATCTTATTCTTTCAAACTTATAATACATATTGAAGCCTATAATTTATTCTAAAAATTACGCTATTCTACCAAGATGAAGGTTTAGAATTTAGAAATATATGACTAAATTATCAAAAATGTTACCTATACCACTTGTCGGTTAAATTTTCCAATATGACTATTTCTCTTATATCATTTTGTGAAATCTTTTTTCTGCTAAATAATAACCTTTCAGTGTGAATGTTCAATAAATCATTTAATGTATCAGTACTTTCAGTCTACGTTGAGTATCCAAGGCTACCGACTGATAAATATGGGAAAATACGAAAGTAGAAATATCTTAAAAAAATAAAACTTATCAATATTTTATAGGATCAAGTATTAATATGAAGTAATTAAATAATTTATAGTTACAACATGATAACCGGACAATTGATAACAATTTGCCTCAAATACAGGGTAGTTACGTTCGTTAGTTCCTAATAATACAAAGTGGAAATATTAAAGGAATTGTAATATACATGATGAAAATTAATTGTTTTGATTTCTGCTCAGGTTATCATGTTGTAACTATAAAATATTTAATTACTTCAAATTAATACTTGCTTCCATTAATATTCGACTAATAGTTTTGCAGGACATAAGTTTTATTTGCTCATGATATTTTTATTTCGTATTTTCCCATATTTATCAGTCGGTAGCCTTGGTTACTCAACGAAGACTGAAAGTACTGATACATTAAAAGATTTATTGAACATTCACACTGAAATGCTTTTATTTAGTAGAAAAAGATTTCACAAAACGATAAAAGGGATATAGTCATATTGGAAAATTCAACCGACCAGTGGTATAGGTAACATTTTTGATAATTTAGTCATATATTCCTAAATTATTAACCTTCAACTTGGTAGAATAGCTTAATTTGTAGATTAAATTATAGGCTTCACTATGTATTATAAGTTTGAAACAATAAATGTTCATTTCTCCCATGAAAAGAGAAATGTTTAGTTACCCTTTGAAATGTATTATGTAGTCAAACCCATTATCTAAATCACTCTAGGGATTATATTTAAATCACTCTATATATTAAAAGTTAAAAAAGGATTTATGACTTGATGAAAAGAAAGAATAAAATTCCCTGATCAACTGATGTGCATCACTTTCTTACTAATTTGTTAACTTCTATTAGGTAAATGAAATACAATTGCATTTTCGAGGGGAGGTTTCAACTGAAAAAGAAGATGAATTTATTTTCAAATTCGCTTTCTTCCTCAGCTCTGTAATAATAAACTAGAACAGGCCCCAAGGAGCTTTATTCTGAAGCTGTCTGTGATGAATGGAAGAGAAGGGGGGTGGTGACCCTTCTGCCCGTACTGTTGTAATTTGAATTAGCTCCACTGGGCTCCATCCTGAAACTGTCTGAGTTGCATTGTAGTTTGAACTCCTTATTTGATATTAATTATTTAACAGTGTTTATGCTAGAAGGATAAGCGAATAAAGTCTTAAAATAACAGTCAACCATTTAATGTTTTTGAATAAAGAAAACGTTATTTGAGGTATAACTACTCAATTTATTACGGCATATTTAGCATAGAATTTAGGCTGTAAATCATATTTTCAAAAATATATTTTGCATAGTTTATAGTGTCACTCCGCCTAGATTGAAAGGGCATATAAATGTCGGGCTTTTAAGATTACAGCTCTCAAGATACGGCCAATTTAAAGTAAAATGGTATTTACAACTAGGGACTGCTATAATCTTTCTATTATTATTTCTCTGATATATTTTTTGTGAAGCTACAATAAATTTAACTTTGAATAAAAGATGTTTTTTCTAATAAGTTTTAGTTTAGTTCCTATTTTAAAAATTCTCCTAATCTAAAGGAAACTCTTTGTAAAATAAATTTTCATCACAATTGCTAATCCTCTGGTGAGATTTATATGTAGATACTCTAAGTAATTTATATAATAATTAATAATTCAATAAAGTAATTCTATACATTGAGGGAAACTCTACATTACTAACTAAATTAAATGTATGAGTAAAACATAAATATATCTCACATTACCTGATATACATCTTTTCTGCTAATTTGTTAATTTCTATCAGGTAAATCGATAAGGTGTGTTATTTATGAAGGAAAAATTAGTACATAGAAATCATTATTAAGTTGATTATTTTCGGGGGTGCTGGACACTCAGAATGAATAAAAGTGGATATTATATCTTGGGTAAAACTCAAAAAATGTTTCATGTATATAAGAAGGAGGAGGATTATCTCACAGGGGCTCTATCCTCAAGCTGTCTGTGGTGAATGGAAGGGAAGGGGGTGGTATCCCTTTTAACCAATCCGAACTGTTGTAATTTGGACTAGAGTTTAAATTTCTATGCTTACAGTTTTTAAATTCTATATTGACAGTTTTAGAAATTTTAATAAAAGTTGAATTATATTACCTCCTGAAAATTTGAACTTTTATGCATTTTTATTTCCTAAAAAATTGATAACGAATCTGTTGATATTACATTAGTATTATATATCAAATTTTACTAATAACTAACCGTTCTTATGGATTAGAATGCTAACTACCATTGATTGGTGTAGAATAAATTAACTTCAATTTTAGTAGCAATATTTAGAGGAAATTCTACCCCCTTTACTTCATGAGTTGGGGGGGGGGGGGGGGTACAGTGAAAACTCATTCATTATTGTGTATCACCACCAAATATGCATACTTTTCATGATTGATGATAACAAAGTTAAGCTTGAATGTATACTAAAAGAAAATAGTTCTGAACAACCAATATAGCTCGATAATATACTTTGAGTAAATCATTTTTAATTTTAAGCTAATTTCAGTTCAGTTCCTATTAAAAAATACTGCAAATCAATTGGGACCTCTTTGCAAAATATATTTTCATCATAATTAATATCTTCTGAAAATAAATCAGTGTAGTTACCCTAAGAAATGTATTTGATAATATTTCACGGAAGTAATTCTATTGCAGTGAATTACACATTATTGACACAAATAGATGTAAGAACAAAACCATATACATCCCCCAAAAACTGATATACATCTTTACCAGCTAATTTGTTAATTTCTATTAGGTAAATCGATAAGGTGTCTAATTTATGAAGGAAAAGTTATCCTATTTCGAAGTTTTTCTACTTTTGGTTATTTTTGCGGGTGCTGGACACTCTGATTGCATAAAAGTGAATATTTTATTATGGGTAAAATCAAGAATTGTTTCATATAAGAGAAGGGGTTGAGGGAGAAGGAAGGGGGGGGGGGTATCGCTGAGCCACGAACAGATGCTCAATCTTAAAGCTCAAATTGCCCCGTGCTGCCTGTCGTAGCGTCGATATATAGTTGCACGTTGTAGGGTTAAATCATATATTGATAAAAATATAATCATAATTTGTTGGGAATGAAGGATGAAGGAAATTTAGATTATCAGAAACTTTAATTTAGTGCCCATCACTGCTATCCAACAAAATATTATGCTTACACTAAGTGTTCTTATAGGTCATGAAACATCGAATAGATTTTTTTGAAGGTAAGATTGTTTCATAACCTGTTTTAACGCCCACTGCAACTTTACATTTTGGAAATCTTCATCAAGTCTTTTCTTCTAATTTTTATGACCTATATCACATACATTTTTCTATTAGTTTTCTTTAATGAAATTAATTCATATTAAGATTATACGTTGGTTTTATTCTCAGATTTTAATTTAAGAATCTTTAAAATATTATTTATTATATGTAAATACTTCACGAAGTTTTATCATCCCTGTCCACATCAGCCACATGGCTGGACATTAAAAGTGCGCGATGTGTTCACACTAGGCATGAAAAGATGCTGCACTTTTAATTGAGAATATCTTTGGGAAGCTTTAAATTCTATAAGTTTTAATTATTTTCAAAATGTAATTATGATGAAGGAAGTTTAGTTAAAAGATATAAAAAAGATAAGTAATTATGAATAATAATATTACTGCCTAATTTGATGTATCCTACCATTTTCCTTTTTTCCTTGTTAAACTAATTCTGTAAAATTTTATATTATTTCGTTCAATGCCTCCAAATTTAAATATTTGTTTTTCATTAATTTATTGTTATTCGATATATTTGAGAACTTCCCCCGGTCTCATGTTTTATTGTAATTTGACTACTTTTATTCATTATATAAAAGGAAAATCGTGACACAGCTCAAAGAACTTATCGGTGGTTTGTTTACTTCAACACATGTTGACACGTACTTCGTGCATCAGTGTCAGTTTGAAACTGAAAGTTGCAGCACCATGCACTAAATAATGCCCGCTCTCAATACTCTCTTGGGCACATAGAATTGCTCGAGTTGGCACTAAATCAGTCAGTTTTTAGTGCGTGATGCGGCATAAAGCACTCTTTAGTGGTTAGTGTGTACAGGCCTTTGAATTAATATTTAACTCTTAATTCAATTCAATTGATTGATTTTGTGGAGTCTTTCATTTGCAAATAATCAAACATCAAATAAAAGATACATTTTTGAGCTAATTTTACTTCAAATTTTCTTAACATAATATTGAACAACTATAAAATATACTATAGCTGAATATTATTTCCCCATATTTATTTATTTCGAAAAAATAACAGTGTAGTTACCCTCTGAAATTCATTATAATATTTATAATTAAATGCATCTCATAAATCATTTATTTAATGAAATTAAAATGTGTATTACTATGTAGGAAAAAAACGTATATATTAATTTAAACAATAAAACATATATATCTATTACTTAGAAAACATTTCCAAGTAAAATAGTTTTATTGAAAACATTAACATCCATTATGAACCAGTACGCATTTTTATATTATTTTGTTAATTTCTATCAGGTAAAACGATAAGGTGAGTCATTTATGAAGAAAAATATATTCTTAAAAGTTTTTGTAAGTTCGATTATTTTAGCGGGTGCTAGCAACTCATAATGAAAAAAGTGAAGTTTTTTATTATGAGTATAGGCAGAGGTGGGTGCAGCGCCGCTACTTGTAGCGTGCGCTACAAGCTGTGCTTCTTTATGTGTAGCGGCAGCATCACTACTTCTGGGCTAATGTATCGGTAGCGCAGGGTTGTTACTTTTTTCAGAAGCGCTAGAGGGTTTCTTGCGCTACAGCTCTGACGCTTCGTTTGAAGTAAAAAATGTTAAAGTTATCTAAGGAATCTCGATAAAATTCTATACAAGTGCGCGACCCTAGATAGCTTATCAGTTGTAAGTGATATTCAGACAAATCCGTGCAGTACGACCAACAGATATTCAAACTGTGATTCGCACTTCGACCATAATAATGATACGTAATGTGAATATTTGATATTAAGACAAAACCGCCTAATACGATCAAGTTAAACACATTGTCTTACGCTTTCATGCAGATGTGTTTATTGCAATAAAATGGGTTTAACTCAATAGTTTGCCTTGCAAATTTCAGGAAATGTGCATCTATATTACGAGTTACTTTATAAAAAATTGAAAGTAAGTCAAATATTAGATCAGATGCCACAATCATTTTTACTAAAAGTTACTTATTTTCAGTATACCAAGGTCTTGTTACATAACACTAAAAATGCATAAATGAAACTTTTAAATAGTTACTATTGTTATTTTTTAGCAATAGAATTCATGGGCAGTTTAATTGCTAATTTAAAGTTACTATCCGTTCGATTTCCCCACTGTTCCACCATTTTTAAAATATGCTTATCCATCAAATCTGTCAATTTCTGAATTGTATCAGACGTTGTATCAGTATCTTTTAAGAGCTCATCTTTTTAAGAATCCTTACGTCTTCCTACATACGCATTCTGCTTCAGGATGGACTGAAGTTCTTCAATTGGGTTTGAATCTAGAGAGAGACTGGGTCATACCATCAACTTGTCACTGACGAACTTATTACTACTCAGGAAATTCACAGCTCCCTTAGTAGAGTGAGGAGGAGAGTAAATATCCAGAATATAGAATGGTGTATTATACCGGGATGGAATATACCGGGGTGGAATAAACCGGGGTGGAATAAACTGGAGTGGAATATACCGGGTTGGAATATACCGGGGTGGAATATACCAGGATGGAATATACCGGGGTGTATAATACCGGGATGGAATATACCGGGGTGGAATATACCGAAACCGAATAAAAGAGTTACAAGTACCATCACTTTGCTATCTACAGTCAAAATTTTATATTTATAATATCATATTACTTTGTATTATTAGGAACTAACGAACGTAACTACCCTGTATTTGAGGCAAATTGTTATAACTTTTATTTTTGCTATATTTAACAACTTAAGCAGGCAATAATTTGAGACAATAATAACATGCGAAAAATTTCCAATTGATATATACAAGGTCACATTCTAACAACGAACCAAATTTCGTTTGATTTAAACATATATTTGCGAAAGATAGATTTCAGTACAAACCTACTCAATTTACCTAATAGAAAATAATAAATAAGCATAAATGTTGCATATCAGTTGACATCATTCTGATTCTATCTTTTGCGAAATATATGTTTTAGTAGAACGAAATTTGGTTCGATGTTAGAATGTAACTTTGTATATTTCAAATAATTAAACGTAATATTTTGCATGTTATTATTGTCTCAAATTATTGCCTGCTTAAGTTTTTAAATATAGCGAAAATAAAAGTTATAACATTTTGCCTCAAATACAGGGTAGTTAAGTTCGTTAGTTCCTAATTATACAAAGTGGTAATATTAAAGAAATTGTAATATACATGATGAAAATTATTTGTTATGATTTCTGCTCCGGTTATCATGTTGAAACTATAAATTATTTAATTACTTCATATTAATACTTGATCCTATAAAATATTGATCGGTTTTATTTTTTTAAGATATTTTTATTTTCGTATTTTCCCATATTTATCAGTCGGTAGCCTTGGTTACTCAACGAAGGCTGAAAGTACTTATACATTAAATGATTTATTGAATATTCACACTGAAAGGTTATTGTTTAGTAGGAAAAAGATTTCACAAAACGATATAAGAGAAATAGTCATATTGGAAAATTCAACCGACAAGTGGTATAGGTAACATTTTTGATAATTTAGTCATATATTTCTAAATTATTAACCTTCAATTTGGTAGAATAGCGTAATTTGTAGATTAAATTATAGGCTTCAATATGTATTATTAGTTTGAAACAATAAGATGTTCATTTCTCCCATGAAAAGAGAAATGTTTAGTTACCCTTGAAATGTATTATGTCTAAATCACTCTAGGGATTATATTTATTTCACTCTATATATTGAAAGATAAAGAAGGATTTATGATCTGAAGAAAAGAAAGAATAAAATTCCCTGATGAACTAATATCCATCACTTTCTTACTAATTTGTTAGCTTCTATTAGGAAAATGAAATATATTTGCATTTTCGAGGAGATGTTTCAACTGAAAAGAATATAAATTAATTTTTAAATCTTACTTTTTTGTCAGTCACCGAATAATAAACTAAAACAGGCCCCAAGGAGCTTTATTCTGAAGCTGTTTGTGGTGAATGGAAGAGAAGTGCCGTGGTGCCCCTTCTGCCCGTACTGTTGTAATTTGGATTAGCTCCACTGGGCTCCATCCTGAAACTGTCCGAGTTGCATTGTAGTTTGAACTCCTTATTTGATATTAATTATTTAACAGTGTTTATGCTAGAATGATAAGCGAATAAAGTCTCAAAATAACTGGAAGCTTCGCAAATTAGCATACAAGCTATATATATAAAGAGGTCATTATATATATCCCCTACCCCGGTTGTGATGGGTTGGTTCAACATGTATAACCCAAAATAACTCAGTTTTTTAGAACCATCACTTTACTATCTAAAGTAGCTTGTTAATTATAATATTAGTTTTCAATAGCCCTTTTTTCGTGTAAATATTTTATAAGTTATAGCGATTGAACATGAGAGTCTACAAAATACATATAGAGAACCCAAGCTGAACCGGTCTTAATTCACTACCAAGAGAGTGTGATAAGGGGCCTACACCAACCTTGGCAGCCAACCTACGCAAGGTATTACAACTGCTATTGGTCTGATGCCACCATCCTTTTTGGTTAAAGCACATAATGTGGCTCTATAGAAAGTTGACAAAGCAAAATCAGGAACTTCTCCTCTCAATATCGCATTCACAAAATCTGTCAGACTGGTCGAAAGACGTACTCCAGCCTCTGCAGATGAATAGGACAATAGCGTCTTCAAATGACCTGGCCTGAGGCCATCAGGTCCTCCGGCAGAACCAGGACGGAAAGAATTAACAGCTCTCAGGACATCCACCTCCGAAACAATAGGCACAATTAGAGAATTATCCGGAGGCTCTGGCATCATCAAGTTTAGCGGGGCTGGCGGGTGTTTAGACCTCAACGCTTTGACAGTCTCTTTGTTTCGTTGGGCCAGTCCATCCAAAGATGACAGCTCGCGAACTGCTCCACTCACGTCGCCATCTGCAAACTTAGCTGCCACTCTTTTTTTCAACTTTTGTAACTTGTCATCGTCTGAAGCGTGTCGGTTATCAACAACTGGGATTATGGGTTCAGACAGCGTAGGTAGGGAGTCAGTTTCTAAAAATTGGGCCACCTGCCGATTGATTTTGGTAGCAAGAGAAACCTTACGACCTTCCCTACCGCCATCTGGGCACTGTAGCCCCCAGTAGCAGAAGCTCATAAGCCTTGTCCATGCTAATTGGGTCTTCTGCGTCAGAGCCTCCTGCAATAACAGTTGGAGAGCTCCCGCCACAGCTATTACTGATCCCCTGGGAATCGTATTTAGGACTCTCAACCTGCTACGACAGCTACCAATATATGCCACCAAATTCACCAGCTGATTGGGCCGCTCCTGGGGGTCATCGATTGTACCCCGCCCTCGACACGCCACACAAACCCATCTTACTATAACTGACGCCTGTGCCCTGGTCAGTCCCACACATGACATGTGAAACCATCCAGATCACAGTGCACATTTAACTCTTTTCTTTCGGTTATTACGTGTGTCACATGAGCTACAGAGCACATCCTCACCCTCAATCATTAAAATAAAATAGCAGTCTGACTGGCAAAACAGAGCAAATGCCACCAGCACCCCTCAACCGGAGTGCCCATGAGCATTCAGGGGTCAACAACCTCCCTGCTCAGTACTCTGGAAACACTTGGCAGACGTTCAGAGTTCACCAGGCAGACCAACAATTCCTACCTCAGCTGTAACTTAAACCTCCTGCAACACAACTAAACAAGGTTAACTTACCAGCTTACTACAGAATAAAAAGTTTAAAAGAGATAAAAATCAAAACTAACTGACGATAAAAACAACCTAAATAAAAGCACTAAAGAATGGCAGTAACGCTGCTAATTGCGCTGCATAAGGGATTAACAATTACAAAGTACAGTCAGAACCAGCAAAGTACAGTCACCGGTCACTCGAGTCACCGGTCAATTTTGGGAGTGATCCGGTCAAAGATCAAGGTCAAGGTCATTTATAATTCAATAACTCAAAAGTATTGAACTATACTGCATGAAACTTGGTGGGTCTATTGGTCACTATCCAGTCACCAGATTAATATATTTTGGTAGCAAACGGATAAACGACGGCGAAGGTATACAATTTACCGAGTGCACGTAACCTAGTTTATATATATTTTCAGGTCATATTTTTCAATCATATTTGTAAATCATTTTCTCAGGTAAAAGTATATGCATTATTAAATTGTTAAATATTGTTAACGAATCTGTTGATATTACATTAGTATTTTATATCAAATTTTACTAATTACTCTGAATACTTTCTAACCGTTCTTATGGATTAGAATGCTAACTACCATTGATTGGTGTAGAATAAATTAACTTCAATTTTAGTAGCAATATTTAGAGGAAATGCTACCCCCTTTACTTCATGAATTGGGGGGGGGGGGGGTACAGTGAAAACTCATTCATTATTGTGTATCACCACCAAATGTGCATACTTTTCATGATTGATGATAACAAAGTTAAGCTTGAATATATACTAAAAGAAAATAGTTCTGAACAACCAATATAGCTCGATAATATTCATTGAGAAAATTATTTAAATTTAAGCTAATTTTAGTTCAGTTCCTATTAAAAAATACTGCAAATCAATTGGGACTTCTTTGCAAAATATATTTTCATCATAATTAATATCTTCTGAAAATAAATCAGTGTAGTTACCCTAAGAAATGTATTTGATAATATTTCACAGAAGTAATTCTATTGCAGTGAATTACACATTATTGACACAAATAGATGTAAGAACAAAACCATATACATCCCACAATAACTGATATACATCTTTACCAGCTAATTTGTTAATTTCTATCAGGAAAATCGATAAGGTGTCTAATTTTTGAAGAAAAAGTTATCCTGATTACTGTTGGGATAACTTTTACTTGTTGATTATTTTTGCGGGTGCTAGTCACTCAGATTGAATAAAAGGGAATATTTTATTATTGGTAAAAGTATAGAATTATTTCATGTAAGAGAAGGGGAAGAAGGAGGGAAGGGGGCATTTCTGATGCCCGAACTGTTGTAATCTGGATTAGCTTACAGAGGTTCTATTCTAAAGCTTTCTGTGGTGAATGAAAGAAAAAGGGGGGGTGTCCCATGTAACAACCCAAACTGTTGTAATTTGGACAAGAGTTTATATGTATACAATTTTTAAATGCTATATTAACAGTTTGAAAAGTGTTTCTAAAAGTTGAGTTAAATTATCTCTTGAAAAAATGAAGATTCCGTTAGGTATAAATTTTTCAATTATAGTTTTAAACTATTTACCTCACGCCAGAGTATATGCATATACTTATATTAAAATATTAGTATCGAACCTAATATCAAATTGGTATCAACCAATGTATTATTACGCCAAAAATAGAATTTACAACCAATTTCAAAAGAATGATACTTTTATTCAATCAGAGAGAATATGTAATAGAGGAATGAGTCTTCCTACATTAACATACGAGCTATGCATACAACAGAAATGGTATGAGTTGTTATACCCCGCACCCTCTCCTGGTACTAATAGGGATAAAACCTGTATAATTAGGAATAAAAGAGTTACTAGTACCATCACTTTGCTATCTACAGTCAAAATTATATATTTATGATATCATATATCGAATAGTTCATTTTGGTGTGAACTCAATTCAATTGGCAAGTTTGTTAACTACAAATTTATAACTATTATGGTAAATATCTCTACATATAATTTGAATGAATATTCAACATATAGTTTCTTATGAGCATCCATTGATAACTAACTGTTTTTATATATGTTAATAGTGTATTTTTATACCATACTATTATTAACAGATATATTACCCACTTGAATAAATAAATACAATTTAATATCCATTACAGTAAAAGTCCTGAGTTATGAAGTTTTTTTTATGAAGCACCTGAGTATTGAAGGACCTGAATTATGAAATGCACTTGAGTTATGAAGTAGTTTTCTTTGTTCAAATCATAGAGAACTATAGTTCTTGAGGTATAACTACATCTTTTCCTAGTCAAGTTGACAGAAGTGAATAATGAATTGGCAGAATTGAAAGTCATATTGCAGAAGAGAAAATGAAAAATGCAAGAATGACAAGCAGTTACAATATAGAAGTTTTTTTTTCTGTGTAAATTACAATTTCAATGCAATAGTGGGTTTTTGCAATCTTCTCCACCAGACTCCAACAAATAGTAAGATAATACTCTATTATAGGATAATACTCTATTATAGAATGATACTCTATTATAAGATAATACTCTATTATAGGATAATACTCTATTATAGAATGATACTCTATTACAGGGGTGGGCACACATTGTGTTTTTCAGTGCCGAAAGATGGAATGTCAGTGCCAATTTTCTTTTCGTTTTCTAAATTGCTGGGATACTGAGTAATTATATAATGAGGTGGTATATTTAATTGAAGTACGAACATGTACAACGGTACATATTTTGCGCATAAATATTGGTAGTAGATTTATCATTTGCATTAAAAAGAATTAATAAATGATATAAAAAAAATTCTTCATGTGAAAATATCACAATAAAAACAAAAATAAGCTATCTTGCATAAGTAATAATAAGTAACTCATAAATTCACAGGATAAATTACTTACTTAACTTATTAAAAATGGGAATTAAAAATGATTGCATAAATATTTACCACAGTGTTTGAATATCCCAAGACAAGCGTATGAAAGATGTAAATTTAACTGATCTTGATAAAAAGAGACAGAGATAAATAAATCAAACACCGGCACTATTGTAACAATAAACAAAAAATTCCTTATTAAGGGATAAAATTTACTATCAAAGTATCAAGGTCATTCATTACAAATATACTGTTCTACAATTAGTTGACCATGCACTTCTATATTATCCTTTTAATTTATAGAGCAGTCAGGGCTAAAAATTATTAATTTTCTTTGGAAGAAAATAAAGCACCGTTTCCCGGGTGGGCAGCGGTGCTGTTTTGAGTGCCAAAATAGCACTGAGTGCTGCATTTGCCCACCCCTGCTCTATTATAAGATAATACTCTATTATAGGATAATACTATATTATAGGATAATACTCGATTATAGGATAATACTATATTATAGAATGATACTCTATTATAGGATAATACTCTATTATAGAATGAAACTCTATTATAGGATAATACTCTATTATAGGATAATACTCTATTATAGAATGAAACTCTATTATAGGATAATACTCTATTATAGAATGATACTCTATTATAGGATAATACTCTATTATAGGATAATACTCTATTATAGGATAATACTCTATTATAGAATGATACTCTATTATAGAATGATACTCTATTATAGGATAATACTCTATTATAGAATGATACTCTATTATAGGATAATACTATATTATAGGATAATACTCTATTATAGAATGATACTCTATTATAGAATGATACTCTATTATAGGATAATACTCTATTATAGAATGATACTCTATTATAGGATAATACTCTATTATAGGATAATACTCTATTATAGGATAATACTCTATTATAGGATAATACTCTATTATAGAATGATACTCTATTATAGGATAATACTCTATTATAGAATGATACTCTATTATAGGATAATACTCTATTATAGAATGATACTCTATTATAGGATAATACTCTATTATAGGATAATACTCTATTATAGAATGATACTCTATTATAGAATGATACTCTATTATAGGATAATACTCTATTATAGGATAATACTCTATTATAGGATAATACTATATTATAGGATAATACTCTATTATAGGATAATACTCTATTATAGAATGATACTCTATTATAGGATAATACTCTATTATAGAATGATACTCTATTATAGGATAATACTCTATTATAGGATAATACTCTATTATAGAATGATACTCTATTATAGGATAATACTCTATTATAGGATAATACTCTATTATAGGATATTACTCTATTATAGAATGATACTCTATTATAGGATAATACTCTATTATAGAATGATACTCTATTATAGGATAATACTCTATTATAGGATAATACTCTATTATAGAATGATACTCTATTATAGAATGATACTCTATTATAGGATAATACTCTATTATAGAATGATACTCTATTATAGAATGATACTCTATTATAGGATAATACTCTATTATAGAATGATACTCTATTATAGAATGATACTCTATTATAGGATAATACTCTATTATAGAATGATACTCTATTATAGGATAATACTCTATTATAGAATGATACTCTATTATAGGATAATACTCTATTATAGAATGATACTCTATTATAGGATAATACTCTATTATAGAATGATACTCTATTATAGGATAATACTATATTATAGGATAATACTCTATTATAGAATGATACTCTATTATAGGATAATACTATATTATAGGATAATACTCTATTATAGGATAATACTCTATTATAGGATAATACTCGATTATAGGATAATACTATATTATAGAATGATACTCTATTATAGGATAATACTCTATTATAGAATAATACTCTATTATAGAATGATACTCTATTATAGGATAATACTCTATTATAGAATGATACTCTATTATAGAATGATACTCTATTATAGGATAATACTCTATTATAGGATAATACTCTATTATAGGATAATACTATATTATAGGATAATACTCTATTATAGGATAATACTCTATTATAGAATGATACTCTATTATAGGATAATACTCTATTATAGGATAATACTCTATTATAGAATGATACTCTATTATAGGATAATACTCTATTATAGAATGATACTCTATTATAGGATAATACTCTATTATAGGATAATACTCTATTATAGGATAATACTCTATTATAGAATGATACTCTATTATAGGATAATACTCTATTATAGAATGATACTCTATTATAGAATGATACTCTATTATAGGATAATACTCTATTATAGGATAATACTCTATTATAGGATAATACTCTATTATAGGATAATACTCTATTATAGAATGATACTCTATTATAGGATAATACTCTATTATAGGATAATACTCTATTATAGAATGATACTCTATTATAGGATAATACTCTATTATAGAATGATACTCTATTATAGGATAATACTATATTATAGGATAATACTCTATTATAGGATAATACTCTATAGGATAATACTCGATTATAGGATAATACTATATTATAGAATGATACTCTATTATAGGATAATACTCTATTATAGAATAATACTATATTATAGGATAATACTCTATTATAGGATAATACTCTATTATAGGATAATACTCTATTATAGGATAATACTCTATTATAGAATGATACTCTATTATAGGATAATACTCTATTATAGAATGATACTCTATTATAGGATAATACTCTATTATAGGATAATACTCTATTATAGAATGATACTCTATTATAGAATGATACTCTATTATAGGATAATACTCTATTATAGAATGATACT
>CANNZV010005011.1:32356-54535 GCA_947561585.1 Caprella mutica | reverse complement strand
CTTTAAATAAACTCTATGTCTTAACGTTGTTACCCACTGATTTAACCTAATTCTAACAGGTTATGGGCCCAGTGAACGATAAGAGTTTATAAATCAAATTATGTTTAAACAAATTAGAAGTTTATAATAGTAATAAAAACGAAGTGCTGTGAAAAAAGTGTTAACCTATATGAAACATATCACTCAAAACGCTTGCGTAAGCATATCGTATTCACGCGCTAATGAGGTCAATTATAATGATTGCTCTAGCGAAAAATGCACTTGTGTTATAATATAATGATTTAGTATTTTTGCGGAAGAGGTGTCAAGAGAGGTCACAAATTACCTTTAAATCTGTGACCTTATCCTTTGGTAAACAGTCTTTCAACAAAAGGTTCTTGCGAACTAAGGCTGTGTTACTGTTCCAATTAAATATTAATAATTATATTCAGTGAAGTTATTCTTATGAATTAGAATAATTTTAAAACATCAAATTCAGTTAAACAGTAAATCAAGTTAACTGCTTTGGTTGTTTATGTTTGTTAAAGTATTGAATGATAGTAAATACTTATATTCAGTGCAGTTATTCTTATGAATTAGAATAATGTTAAAACATCAATTCAGTTAAACAGTAAATCAAGTTAACTGCTTTGGTTGTTTATTTTTGTTAAAGTATTGAATGATAGTAAATACTTATATTCAGTGCAGTTATTCTTATGAATTAGAATAATGTTAAAACATCAATTCAGTTAAACAGTAAATCAAGTTAACTGCTTTGGTTGTTTATGTTTGTTAAAGTATTGAATGATAGTAAATACTTATATTCAGTGCAGTTATTCTTATGAATTAGAATAATGTTAAAACATCAATTCAGTTAAACAGTAAATCAAGTTAACTGCTTTGGTTGTTTATTTTTGTTAAAGTATTGAATGATAGTAAATACTTATATTCAGTGCAGTTATTCTTATGAATTAGAATAATGTTAAAACATCAATTCAGTTAAACAGTAAATCAAGTTAACTGCTTTGGTTGTTTATGTTTGTTAAAGTATTGAATGATAGTAAATACTTATATTCAGTGCAGTTATTCTTATGAATTAGAATAATGTTAAAACATCAATTCAGTTAAACAGTAAATCAAGTTAACTGCTTTGGTTGTTTATTTTTGTTAAAGTATTGAATGATAGTAAATACTTATATTCAGTGCAGTTATTCTTATGAATTAGAATAATGTTAAAACATCAATTCAGTTAAACAGTAAATCAAGTTAACTGCTTTGGTTGTTTATGTTTGTTAAAGTATTGAATGATAGTAAATACTTATATTCAGTGCAGTTATTCTTATGAATTAGAATAATGTTAAAACATCAATTCAGTTAAACAGTAAATCAAGTTAACTGCTTTGGTTGTTTATGTTTGTTAAAGTATTGAATGATAGTAAATACTTATATTCAGTGAAGTTATTCTTATGAATTAGAATAATTTTAAAACATCAATTCAGTCAAACAGTAAATCAATTTAACTGGTTTGGTTGTTTATGTTTGTTAAGTATTGAAAGATAATAAATACTTTGAAAAAACATGACTTCAAATAAGTTACCGGGGATTGTTCCCCTAGACGGAAACAGACATCAACAGGGCGATAACTCCAGCAGCAGTGGTTACGGTTCAGGGGGCTATGGGGATAACAGCTACTCATCCCAGAGCTACCCCAATCTGGATACACCCAGCAAGGAGGAGGATACGGTACTATGGACAGCAGCAGAATTACTATGCACAGCAGCAACAGACACCGCCAACCCAAATCTCTTACGGCAACTGGGGACAACAGGCACCGGGCGGTTGGAGTGCCGCAACCACTGGACAAGCTGCCGGTACTTGGAGTGGCTATGGACAACAAACCGGACAAACGCCCCAGCAAAGCTGAAGCAACTCCACGCAGGGTGGTGACTATGGGAACTACAACTACAAGAAGTAAAATAAGTAAAGACTTGTTTGTTTGTAAATAGCTACACAAGAAAGTGGTAGTGTTAAGTTGCTAAAATGACTTAGTTTAACTGACATTTAACTTACGCCATATTATAGTTCTATTCACAGTAAATAAATAACCTGATGTTAGTCTAGTGGTAG
Source organism: Caprella mutica (assembly GCA_947561585.1). Taxonomy (NCBI): domain Eukaryota; kingdom Metazoa; phylum Arthropoda; class Malacostraca; order Amphipoda; family Caprellidae; genus Caprella; species Caprella mutica. The sequence continues at coordinate 52,429 of CANNZV010005011.1, read as the reverse complement.
GTTTAGTTAACTTTCGCCTCTACGGTTCTTGCACCGGTGTACAACTTGCTTCAGCATTTGTGAAGTGAATTCTCAAATTAATTGAAATTAGTTTTTTGGATAGTAGTTAGATAGAATTTTTATTGCTTTTTAATGATCAGCAGATTAATCTTTGAATCGTAACAAAAACTACCGACACAGCATTTAATTATTATTTTAATTGATGACTCAGCATGTTTACTTAATAGAAGTACGCGGTCTATTAGGTGAGCATATGAATTGAATACAGATGAATTGATATTCATACTGTGAATATTTGTGAATATTTAGAAGTGAATATTTAGAAATAAATAATTTTTCATTTTGAAATACTAATTAGATTTTGATGATTAGAAAATTTTAGAGTCAAAATAAATTAGGAATTTGCAGGAATGAAATATTTTTAAATTAATATACATAAATGAAATGGTTATATTTATAACTAATTTGTAGTAAAATATTAAACGAACTTTCAATTTTTCTGAAGAAAGGAATTATTTGAAATAGAATTAAACCATTAATAAATGTTTAAAATTCTTGCAGTTATAGGTTTGATTTTTTATGTTATATGTAAGTTTGAAATATTTTATATACATAGTATATTTTCTTTTTGGATTTCTGAAGACTCTATTTTATATCGACATTCAGAAATAAAAAGAGGGGAAGTAAGGAATTATTTGAAATAGAATTAAACCATTAATAAATGTTTAAAATTCTTGCAGTTATAGGTTTGAGTTTTTATGTTATATGTAAGTTTGAAATATTTTATATACATAGTATATTTTCTTTTTGGATTTCTGAAGACTCTATTTTATATCGACATTCAGAAATAAAAAGAGGGGAAGAAAGGAATTATTTGAAATAGAATTAAACCATTAATAAATGTTTAAAATTCTTGCAGTTATGATTGTTCAATTTGAATTTCAGAATTTTTCAGTTTGAGTTTTAATGTTTTGAATTTTAGGATTGATTAAAATGAGATTTATGTCTTTAAATTTAGAATAATTCATTTCCTATGTAAATTGTTGTTCATTGTTTTTTTTTAATGGATCGTCTGACATATTCTCTAAATCGTTGCCTATTGATAGATTTACCAAATTTGTTAAATTAATAGGTATGAAAAATATATAATGTCGTGTGAGGAGGAGTGTTGAAATTTTAGTTAAATGTATTACACACTCGTTATATATTTAATGTTAACTTCCTGTTAGACTAGCTCAGCTATATTAAATTACCTATTGTTTCAATAACCATGTATTACTTTTAATGAGAAACGGACATAAGGTCTAAAGTCGATCACACTTCCGTCGAGGGTTAAATACCCTGTCTTGTAGTTTCTGAAATCAGTCTGTCTTGAACATTACTCAGTGAGAGATGAGTTCCACTCATCTCTCCATAGACTTCTAATTGTATAACATATTTACTCTTTAAATAAACTCTATGTCTTAACGTTGTTAACCCACTGATTTAACCTAATTCTAACACCTTTTTAGTCCCTTCTCATGTTTTTAGTGTCTCGTTTCCATGAAATCACTGTTTTCTCTTATTTTTTCTCCAATTCGACAGATTTGCTTATTTTCGGTGTTTCACAGCCTTTTTGGTTCCTTTTCAGTGATCATGAAATCACTGATTTCTCTCAATTTTCCTCCAATTCGTCAGTTTTGCTAATTTTCAGTGTTTTGAAGCCTTTTGGTCCTTTTTCATGCTTTAGTGTTCCATTTTCGTAAAATCACTGATTTCTTTCAATTCTTCTACATTTAGTCAGATTTTCAAATTTTCGGTGTTTTGCAGCCTTTTTGGTCCCTTTTCATGTTTTAGTGTCTCGTTTCCATGAAATCACTGTTTTCTCTTACTTTTTCTCCAATTCGACAGATTTGCTTATTTTCTGTGTTTTGCAGCCTATTTGGTCAGTTTTCATGCTTTAGTGTTCCGTTTTCATGAAATCACTGACATCTTTCAATTTTTCTACATTTAGTCAGATTTTCAAATTTTCGGTGTTTTGCAGCCTTTTTGGTCCCTTTTCATGTTTTAGTGTCTCGTTTCCATGAAATCACTGTTTTCTCTCAATTTTCCTCCATTTCGTCAGTTTTGCTAATTTTCAGTGTTTTGCAGCCTTTTTAGTCCGTTTTCATGCTTTAGTGTCCCATTTACATGATATCACTGATTTCTTTCAATTTTTCTCAATTTAGTCAGATTTTCAAATTTTCGGTGTTCTGCAGCCTTTTTGGTTCCTTTCCATGTTTTATTGTCCCGTTTGCATGAAATCACTGATTTCTCTTACTTTTTCTCCAATTCGACAGATTTGCTTATTTTCGGTGTTTTGCAGCCTCTTGGTCCTTTTTCATGCTTAAGTGTTCTGTTTTCATGAAATCACTGATTTCTTTAAATTTTTCTACATTAAGTCAGATTTTCAAATTTTCGGTGTTTTGCGGCCTTTTTGATCCCTTTTCATGTTTTAATGTCTCGTTTCCATGAAATCACTGTTTTCTCTCAATTTTCCTCCATTTCGTCAGTTTTGCTAATTTTTAGTGTTCTGCAGCCTTTTTGGTCCGTTGTCATGCTCTAGTGTCCCGTTTTCATGAAATCACTGATTTCTTTCAATTTTTCTACATTTAGTCAGATTTTCAAATTTTCACTGTTTGCAGCCTTTTTGGTCCCTTCTCATGTTTTAGTGTCTCGTTTCCATTAAATCACTGATTTCTCTCAATTATCCTCCATTTCGTCAGTTTTGCTAATTTTCAGTGTTTTGAAGCCTTTTGGTCCTTTTTCATGCTCTAGTGTTCCGTTTTCATGAAATCACTAACATCTTTCAATTTTTCTACATCAAGTCAGTTTTGCTAATTTTCAGTGTTTCGAAGCCTTTTGGTCCTTTTCATGTTTTAGTGTCCCGTTTCCATAAAATCACTGATTTCTCTTACTTTTTCTCCAATTCGACAGATTTGCTTATTTTCAGTGTTTGCAGCATTTTTAGTTCGTTTTCATGTTTTAGTGTCACGTTTTCATGAAATCACTGATTTCTTTCTGTGCGATCTTTTGAGTTATGTTTAAGGGAGTCCGAGGAAGTGATATGCGTGTGATGGTGGTACAGACGATTCTGAAATTTATTTTAAAAAACCTATATAAGTACATTGAATAAAATATAACTCTAAAATACAATTAACAAAGATACAAAATATTTACCACAAAAACATTATACTTCATGTATCCTCCACTAAACTCACCACAATGATAGTTATCCGGACAAAATAAGATCACGCATCAGTCACAGCATATATAAATAGATATTTATCAATCCACAATTACGAAACTACAAGTTCATCAGTACACAAAAGGAATAGAAATGATAATTCACCAATTCACAAAGGTAAGCAAATGCTAATCCACCTGTAATTCAACATGAAAATTAAGGCAACTCCACATTATCGCTAACAAATAGTCAAGACGCTACCTTCCAAAGAGCGCACTAGATTGCTGAAACTTTAAGTGCAAAGGAGCTAAAACTTTAAGTGCAAAGGAGCTAAAACTTTAAGTGCAAAGGAGCTAAAACTTTAAGTACAAAGGAGCTAAAACTTTAAGTGCAAAGGAGCTAAAACTTTAAGTGCAAAGGAGCTAAAACTTTAAGTGCAAAGGAGCTAAAACTTTAAGTGCAAAGGAGCTAAAACTTTAAGTGCAAAGGAGCTAAAACTTTAAGTGCAAAAGAGCTAAAACTTTAAGTGCAAAGGAGCTAAAACTTTAAGTGCACAACAAACTACATTACGGTTATCTTTGACAAAAATTGGCCAGAAAAGTGAAAACGAGTATTTTCAAAGTTCTCAATCTCTCAGTAATACATAGGGATTGAATAATTGCAAGCCCTCATACAGTGTTTTTTTTTTTTTTTTTTTTTTTTTTGCAAGATTTTGAGCCCCAACTAGGAATATTTGAAATAAGAATTCAGAAGAAACAAGTATATTTTCTTGAAGATAAGGCTTAGTACTTTTATTTTATGTTATACAAACGTATTTGAACTCATTCAAAATACTTCTAAAGGCTATATACAGAAGGTGTTGAAATGGCCGTCAGAATCCTGCAGTCAATGTCTTGAGCGCACCAACTTCGAGTCATCGTCACCTTCTCAATTGTTACTGTCATAATTTGCACCAAGCAGCTTCACAGACTAAATTCTATCATATCATGAATGGATTGAGGTTTTTACGAATACAAAAATATTTTGTGTTGTAGCCCAGAAATGAAAATCAAGAGGGTTGAGTTCTTACTGAGTGCTGGCCAGAAGATCTCAGTGACTCTTCTGGTAACTCGTCCTTGAAATTTTTCTTCAAGAACTGGTTAGCCACTCTTGTACATTCAAATGGAGCACATCTTGCATCCACCAGAGTCTGAGTCATGTTGCAGTGGCCAAAAGTGTGGGACAATGTGAACAAAAATGTAAATAACTTCATATAAACAAAATAATTTCAGACTAACATTAATATTTAGTGGAAAGGCCTTTGTTATCGATGACTGCAGCACACCTTCAACCACAGGATTGAATGAGACGGCGACAATCATCTCGTGACACTTTCGCCCACTCTTCTTTGAGTTTGAGCCAAAGATCTTCAGTGTTGTTGGGATTCCTGGCACTCACATTCTCCCCAAAATGGACCACAGGTTTTCTATTGGATTTAGGTCCGGACTTTGCGGGGACCAATCCATTACAGCCACATTTTGCTCCCGAAGAAACTCCATCACGTGTTTAGCTTTGTGGCAGGGGGCGTTATCCTGCATGAACATGGGCGATTCGCAGGCAGAACGTCTAAGTATTGGGATGATATGATCTCGTAACAAGTTCTTGTAGATGGTTCCATTAACTCTGGTGTTTAGGCGGACGAGATCAGTCGTTCCTTCCCATGAAATCATGCCGAACACCATCACGCTTCCCCCACCAAACTTGACTGTTTTCTTGGTGCACTTTTTATCGAATCATACGTGACAAAATCTTCTTGCATATTTTTTCCCGTCAGATCCAAATAGATTGAACTTACTTTCATCGGAAAAAAATACATTTTGCCACTGATAGTCGGTCCAGAGTACATGATCTTTGGCGAAGCTCAATCGAACTTTCTTGTTTTCGAGGCTAATCAAAGGCTTCTTCGCGGGTGATATTACAAAGAGCCCAATTTCGCCGAGGCGTCTTGACACGGTTCTACTAGAAACATTAACATCGTAGGAGGTACTCATTCCACGAGAAATACCTGCTGCCGTCTGAAACCTATCCTTCTGTGCCATTTTCCTGATGATCCTATCGTCTCTAGGAGTGGTGTTTCGCGGTATACCGTTCTTCTTCGGTGGTGAAACTTTTCCAGTTTCCTTGTAGTCCTTTATTATTCTTCCCACAACACTTTTGGACAACTGCAAGTCCTCGGCTATCTTCCGGATTGAATTTTTATATTCATAAAGTTGTACAATTCTTCTTTTCATGGAGGCGGTCATTTTCGGTGCCATTGCTATGATGTAACCGGCTAAAATGTAAACAAAGTGGTGCAATCGACTTATTCTTTATTGCCATAGTGAGAGATGTGGATAAACTGACTTTAAACTGCCTTTAAATAGTATTATTCTAACATTGTCCCACACTTTTGCCACTGTGATTTTGAGAAAAAAATTGACTCCACCATGAGTTTTTTTCTATCCTACGTATTAAGCTGAAATTTTATATCATTATTAACACTATAAGTGGCTACATTAAGTGTAAAAACTATTTGAATCCATTCGAAAATATTGCAGAAATGGTAAAAAAACTGAATTGTCCCACATTTTTGTCCGCTAGTGTATGTCACATTTGCCACAGTGCCGTATCTGTTACTTTATCTTACCTGTATATCTGTTATTGTGTCATTTCTTTTACTATGTCACCGTATCTGGAAAGAATCCCACGGAGGAAATAATTCCCCAAAGGAAATTATAGGCTAAATTTTAGGAGAATTCAGCAGGATCACTAGACCCATATTTCAAACTAATCTAGACCGTTTCCGAGAATTTTGGAAAATACCATGTTAGAATTACTAATTTTCAGGAACCCTGACCTAACTAATTTACTAACCTGATGGACTCAATTTTCAGGACTCTACCTAAATTAAAGGACGTTGTTTAGCATCTTCCTCTAAAAAAAGGATATAAAAAGTCTTTGGAATTGATAGTTTTGACCAAAAAAGCATTCGGACTAGTTATTAATGTCTATTTCTTTCCCCGGACCTAATGTGAAAAGGGAAAATTTTGTTTGATAACAATAGTATAAGTAAATATCAGATCATATATCTACTAGTTTGGATGAATAATAAACTCACATAGCACAATTTTTTAATCATCTTTGAAAATATATGTATTTTAAACATGGAAAAGAAATAATTTTTAAACTGATTATCATTCTCAACCTTCTTCACATGTTCCGGAATAAGACAAGTTACTGGTAACACTCAAATCAAACCCTTTTTGCTCATGAGTGTATTTAATTTACCCTCCTGACATATTTTATCCATAGCTTCCTTAACTTGATTTTCAAAACATTGAATTGCTTCAGGATCGTCTGCATGTCGTTTAATTTTCCTAGTTCTGAGATTCTTCACTGAGAGATCATGAAGAGAGGACAATGAATTTTCACTTGTTGTATCTAAAGAAATTATCCCGAAATCGCTTATCGATAGATCCTCTAATGTTGAGGACTGGTCGCCACCTGTTCTCCTGCGTTATATTGGAATACTATTCACTTGATTGGCTGAATAAATTTCTTTTGATTTTGAGGGCTGATTTGAGAAATAGTTCAACCTAAGCGTTTCCCTAACAGACTTTTCCAGGTTATTATAATTATAATAATCATCTGCTGGGCTCTTACTAAGGTTCATTGCAGGGGCCATGTGGTCAAGAGTTCTTGAGAAAAGTTCTTCTGTCTGCTCTCAGTGATTTTTGATCCACGGACAATTCTTGACGAGAGCATTTTACAAGACGGAGTCTCATATTTCTGCATTATATTAAAAGATGCTGGCAAACTCAATTCTTGATCTGCACGAGAATTCGTCTTTGATGAAGAGGAGAACACGATATCATTGAACTTACAGTCAATTATCTTGCATCTTGAACTGAAAAAAAACGTTTGAAAAACCTACTGCACACACCAAGATTGATTAATTATCTGACAGGGGGTATATTACACATTGGTCTAGGACATTTCGTCCACAGACATTTCGTCCACAGACAATTCGTCCACGGACATTTCATCCAACGGACATTTCGTCCACGGACAATTCGTCCACGGACATTTCATCCACGAATTGCTTAATTTTGCATTTTAAAAGTGTATATGGGATATATTTCATAAAAATGTTCACTATTACATTAATAGGCATGTATAAATACATAATAATATTTGTTATAGTGATTTATTCCAGACAATTCCATATGAACACAAAAAAAAATGTTTACCCTACGATTAGTTATGAAATTAGACATAATAAACGGTTTGACTGTATATTAAGTTATATTTCTCCTTTAATATTTTGCATAAATAATTAATGAGTTATGAGTATCCAAAATATGGAACTGAAATAACAGGGTGAAATGAAATAATTACAATAGGTAAATAATAATGATTATATATGGTTTTATTATGAGTCCGAAAATATGGAACAGTACAATAGCATGGACGGTTTTACGTTTAGATAATTAAAGGCAACACTAGAAAGTACCAATATCTCTACCTAATTCTTTTATAACATAATTCATAATCAATCACTTGTTTAGTAGTAAATTACATACTTGTATCATGTATGAATTTCTATTCAATCACTGTTAAAAAATGTGTTATAAAAAAGTAATTTATGTACCAAAATTGCTTCTAATAACCTAATCTGAGTAATAATATTGATGTTTATTGTAGTTATTGTTATTATGTCCACTATTTTCTATGTTTATATACTCTAATAACTTCGAGACATGCCTCGCTATTATTACAGATTTTATAAGACAATGGAATAATGAAAGCGAGGCCTGCCTGTAAATCATTAAAAAGTTTAGTTATATTATTTTACTTTTGCCGGCTAGTAGGAGCAGGAGAAGAAGATTACAATAAGAATTATGGCAAAGACCATGAATTTATAATTACCATCAACAAATGGTGTTTTCTACTTTTATATTGCAAAATATCTGTAAATAATGTTCAATTTATATTATATACACATTATAAATATAATACAAAATAAAGCATTTCGTGGACGAATTGTCCGTGGACGAAATGTCCGTGGACGAAATGTCCGTTGGACGAAATGTCCGTGGATGAAATGTTCGTGGATGAATTGTCCGTGGACGAAATGTCCGTGCACAATTACACATATATCAGTAGTGTAGTAATAAATGCAAAAAATACGTGTACAACAAGATAGTGGATACTGCAAACTACAGTTTCATGTAAGAAAATCTATATTGTTTGAGTAATTTCAATGAAAACACAAGTTTTTTCAAAGTTGTCAATCCTTCAGTAAGTAATACATTGGAAATAAATAATTTTCAACCTTCATATGTCAAAATGTATTTCTTTCTACAAAAATGGTTATGATTTTTGCATTCTATATATTTATTCTATTGCATTCCATATATGAAAATATAATTCAAATCAAATTTGGTGGGAGGGAGTTGTCAAATGGGAAAGATCCGAAATTATCACTAACAAATTACCTGTTGGAGAATATGGATATTAATGAAGAGGTTCATGAATAGTAATTATGGTTGTGAGATGAGGAAGGAATTATTCACTTGGCCTTATGGAAACAGTACCGGTCAAAATATAACATACGGATTATATATATATATATATACCCATATTATCGTCTTACTACAGGTTTTGATTGAACCTTAACTGGCTTTGTGCTGGGACGGTTTCGTGAAGGTTTTTTGCTCTGCAGAAAACATTTGGATCATTATCAAATTAATAATACGAAGTAATAGGTGAGAATAGGTATCATAAATGTAAGGTACACATGTATTCTCCATTTGCTTAAATTTTCAAACAAATTTACAAATTATTTAATGAGATATTTGATATTATATATCACCCAGTGCATATTCTCTGAATTATCCATATTTGAGTTTTCTGCAGGGCATTTGTGTATATTTTCAAAATGTTTCCACATGTATAATCTGATGATTTCTCGAATATATATAAATTTCCACGATGTATATTGTACATATTTCATTAAGAGTTCAATATAAGATTTTGTGAAGGTTTGTATCCATTTGACTCAACAGTACCACATAAATCGAGTGGGAGAACGTGCAATATTTTTAAAACATAATATGATTCTCAGTAGACTCTGTGAAGCTTATGTATTTCTATTTTATACTAATAATTGGATTGAAGTTTTTTTGATTTATTCTCATTTTAAAATAGGTTTTTATATTGAGGAAACAAAAGTTTAGATCACCATATATATTTGTAACGTAAATCGACTTTCTATAAGAATAACTTTATTAATTCTTGTGTACTTTATATCTTATAATAAGCATGATACAATAGTTATAATAAATTTACAATTATTGCGGTTTAATCCTATCCCATCCTGCGTTATGAAATAATTTTCATATTCACAAATAATTTTATATCCAGTATCCCTTACCAATCTATAAGAATGAAAACGTAGCAAGTATATTAGTTGGCTTTTCCTTACAATTGACTTTTCCTCTCTAATTTGTTTTACTATAATATTAATAGATACGGATTTTTTAACTGATTTACGCTTCTTTAAGATTTAATAAAACTGTAGCTCCACCTATACAAGTATACAGTCATCAGTTTGAAATTTTATAAAGGACTTTGAAGAAAGGATTATTCAGAAGGGATTTCTAATTCACCTATCACCAAAGTTAAAGGACGCAGGAAAGCTACTCCGTGAAAATACAATCACTTAGTAATAGTAACGCGAACAATGGTGACTGCACTTAAACATAGGTAGAGGGAAATGAAGAGGTTACAGAAAATGATGTCTACGAGTCTACTTATAAATTAGGAACTTAATACTACCGTTGCTGGTAAAAACATACCCTGAACTTCTGATGTTTCTTGACAAATTTCTTTGTTCGATAATTGTTTTAAGAGTTTAATTTTCGTGTGATTTTAATATATTAGCTCATATTGAGTAATACCAACCACATGCTTAGTAACATTAAATATCGGTGGTGTCATAGCTTATGTATTTATAATTAAGTAATTGCAATAGTGTTATTTACCAGTGTGGTAGGCGTTGTTTATGAAATAAGCTTATTAAATAAATGCTTTTGAGAGGTAATTATATTATGGGTATTACAATCCTGTCCAAATTAAAATATTTCATTGATAATGGTGTAGGGAATGTCCATATTCTCGAATAATTAAACTCTTTCTTAGCTATCGGAGGACACTCAGTTTTTGAGGCTTAGTTTGCAAAGCACTAGAGGTATTGAAACGAGAAAACTGTCCATTTTTAATTATTCAATCTCCTCTAATTTTCATTATTCCATGAAAGTTAATATATCCAATAAGTGAGTGACTTTGAAGAAAAATTGAAATCGGCTATTGCGAGAAGTAGATTAAACTATATTTATAGGAGGTATTTCGTTTTTTGCTGAGTCCACAAATGGGATATACAAAAATTGAGAAACACTAATAGTATATTTTTTTTTAAATTATGATGATTCATGCCAAAGACAATTTGTATATCTGTACTGAATATTAGGATATTCAATTCACCATGAATTAGTTACATCCACAACAACTATCAGTTATTAGCTATAGCTATAAGCTGTATATTTCTAAAAATTTCCCCCTTCCCCTAATTCTCCCTATAGAGGAAGCTAGCTCTTCAAGGTATCTTTGATAATGATGAAATGTAAACTCTACTGTTTTAATGTTTGGTGTATTTACTTAGATTGCTTTACTATAAACAGTAGAGTAAAGATTTTGTCACTATTGACATTACGGGGATAAAGCTTTCTCCCATATGCCCACACGAGCCATTAACCTATCATTTTAAAATTATTTATAAGACTGCATATAATGTTATCTATCGACGGTTACGCTAATGATAGATCCAAAGACGTTGCAACACGATTGACCGATTACTATTGTATAAAATGAATTATAGCTATTATGAATTTTTTTCGTATATTTCGTTCTCGCAAAAGCCCTTTTTATTTACCTTTTTTTGATTCGCTGCAGGATGTTCAATTTTGTCGTAACTTCTAAGAGATTATGAAAATAGATGCAGAAAAAGTGAACGAATAAAACTTATGACCATTTTCTAGTTGGATTTCGAGCTTTTTGAAAACAGATTCGTGATCAGCGTTCGAAGCTGAATCGGATGCGAATCTTTCTTATTCATCTTTCTTACCTAATTTTTCCAAGTAGACCCAAAAAGTCAGGTTAACCTTAACGAAGCTAACTAAATATGGAGAACTGGTTTGTGCATAAGGGCCATAAATGTTTTTCGTAAATAACTTTTTTGTTTCGAGTTCAAATTTATATCCTTTTTACTATGTGGAAGAATTCATCAATCCGCATCTTTTACTCACACCCTTTTTAGAATTCCACCGCTGCCTTTCAGACACTCGGTCGATGCGCGTTTGACATTGTAACTCTCTCAATAAGTATTTTTTTTTCATATCTGATTTCAGAATAATGTTTACAAACCTTATCAAAATTTATTTTATGAGTGAGTTTTTTCGAAATTTCGCTTGATTCGAAAGATAAGAGATATTCAATTATTCGAACGTCTCTAAATCTCGAATTTATGTTGATTTTCAAACAGGATTAGATGGGTTAAATTGAACTCAAATTTGAACATTACGACCAATTTCGAACAGATATCAGTTCAAAAGGTACCAATTCTTACTAATATGAGTCTTCCGAATCGATTTGTGAAGTCAGATAATCTCTTAGAAGGCCATTTTCAAAAAAATGAAATTTTTAAAATAATATATATTTCATATTTTCAAAATGGAGTGTTTAAGATAATTTAAATATGTACATAGGCTATTTTTAACCTTCCAAATCCGATTATGTACTTTAAATAATCGTTTTCGGACTCTTTGAAGGTGTTCATTGTAATTAAATCGTGTTTATATCTGTTGCGGAAAAGCCGAAACAATAAAATTATATAACTAAAATACCTAGTTTATTAATTTAAATAAATTTCAAAGTGTATTCTATGATATTAATGATAGCGTGGTGTTATTTCTTTCAAAATAAGCCAACTAATGTCTAACATTTATCTATTTTTCTAATTTTAATTCATTAAAAATTCTATCAGGGCGCGAAACCCATAATAAGTTGTAGGGTTAGTTACGAATTATCGGTCAGTGTCACATCTTCGGTCATATAAGAATAAAACAATATAATAGTAATTATTTTATTTCAATTTTAATCGGTATCCAGATACTGGCAGGTGTCATGGACATCAATAATTAAAATAGAAATGAAAATATAATTATTATACCGGTTTTCATTTGGTCAATTTATGTGGCGCTGTTTAGTGTGTCAACTTGTTCAAATGCACACGGAACTTGGAGAAAAATAGTTTAGCTCATTCCACTATTATGATTATGAGAAAAATCAATATCAAAATATAACTTGAAATAACTCAAATAACAGTTATTATAAAATAAAAAATAACTATGAATTAATAAAAAGTTTATCCATGTGGAAATTTCTCTATTAACCCATACGTATTTACAGAAAGAAAGTTCACGTGAACGCGCTAATGGAGCAAATTTCGTCATTTTACTTTATAAGCTTTAAATAATCATTAAATATTTGCAAAACTTATATTTTAATAAGAATAAACTGTTCATAAAGAAAGACTATGGGTAGACATTAAATAATATCAAGAAATGAATGCCTAGTTATTTTTTACTAAAATGATACCTATTTATTTTATATAATGGACCGTCATCTTGAACTGAACAAATTTCATAATTTGTCTTTGTAAGCTTTAAATAATCATTGAATACATGCAAACATATGTTAATAAGATTAAACAGATCCCAAAGAAAGAATATGTTTAGACATTAAATAATATCAAGAAATGAATGCTTAGTTATATTTTACTAAAACGATAACTATTTATTTTATATAATGGACCGTCATATTGAACTGAACAAACTTCATAATTTTATTTTGAAAGCTACAAATAATCATTAAGTTCATGCGAAACTAATATCTTAATAAGAATAAACAGATCATAAAGAAAGATTATGTCTATACATTAAAGAATATTAAAACATGAATACCTAGTATTTTTTTTCAGTAATAGAGTAATAGGTACTGCACTTGTTTACTGGTAAACTTTTAATCTAATGAATTATTCTCATTAATTTCTTTTAATTTCGATAATGATGAAATATATGCATTAAACCGCAATAATTGTAAATTTATTATAACTATTGTATCATGCTTATTATAAGATATAAAGTTTACAAGAATTAATAAAGTTATTCTTGTAGAAAGTCGATTTACGTTACAAATATATATGGTGATCTAAACTTTTGTTTCCTCAATATAAAAACCTATTTTAAAATGAGAATAAATCAAAAAAACTTCAATCCAATTATTAGTATAAAATAGAAATACATAAGCTTCACAGAGTCTACTGAGAATCATATTATGTTTCAAAAATATTGCACGTTCTCCCACTCGATTTATGTGGTACTGTTGAGTCAAATGGATACAAACCTTCACAAAATCTTATATTGAACTCTTAATGAAATATGTACAATATACATCGTGGAAATTTATATATATTCGAGAAATCATCAGATTATACATGTGGAAACATTTTGAAAATATACACAAATGCCCTGCAGAAAACTCAAATATGGATAATTCAGAGAATATGCACTGAGTGATATATAATATCAAATATCTCATTAAATAATTTGTAAATTTGTTTGAAAATTTAAGCAAATGGAGAATACCTGTGTACCTTACATTTATGATACCTATTCTCACCTATTACTTCGTATTATTAATTTGCTAATGATCCAAATGTTTTCTGCAGAGCAAAAAACCTTGACGAAACCGTCCCAGCACAAAGCCAGTTAAGGTTCAATCAAAACCTGTAGTAAGACGATAATATGGGTATATATATATATATATATATATATATATATATATGCCTAGATTACAACTTTCCCGTGAAATATTGCCGGGCCTTTTTGCCACCCGGGACCTTCTTTCCCGCGCTTCTAGCGGCAAACTAGGTACCACATCGCCGATGAGGTACCTACTTTGCCACCCAGATCGGCGATCTATCATAGGGGTAAATTCTGAATTATCAAGCAGTTTCACATTTTCGGTCAGGTTAGAAAAACTATATATTATGATAACCGCATATATAATATGAATTAAAGAAAATTTAATATTTATTTTTATGTTTAAAATAGATCAAAGTTTGAAATATCAACTGTGATGATGTACTATCAGAGAAAAGAGTCAATGTGATGATGTACTATCAGAGAAAAGAGTCACTGTGATGATGTACTATCAAAGAAAAGAGTCACTGTGATGATGTACTATCAGAGAAAAGAGTCACTGTGATGATGTACTATCAGAGAAAAGAGTCACTGTGATGATGTACTATCAGAGAAAAGAGTCACTGTGATGATGTACTATCAGAGAAAAGAGTCACTGTGATGATGTACTATCAAAGAAAAGAGTCACTGTGATGATGTACTATCAGAGAAAAGAGTCACTGTGATGATGTACTATCAGAGAAAAGAGTCACTGTGATGATGTACTATCAGAGAAAAGAGTCACTGTGATGATGTACTATCAGAGAAAAGAGTCACTGTGATGATGTAATATCAGAGAAAAGAGTCACTGTGATGATGTACTATCAGAGAAAAGAGTCACTGTGATGATGTACTATCAGAGAAAAAAGTCACTGTGATGATGTACTATCAGAGAAAAGAGTCACAGTGATGATGTACTATCCGAGAAAAGAGTCACTGTGATGATGTACTATCAGAGAAAAGAGTCACTGTGATGATGTACTGTCAGAGAAAAGAGTCACTGTGATGATGTACTATCAGAGAAAAGAGTCACTGTGATGATGTACTGTCAGAGAAAAGAGTTACTGTGATGATGTACTATCAGAGAAAAGAGTCACTGTGATGATGTACTATCAGAGAAAAGAGTCACTGTGATGATGTACTATCAGAGAAAAGAGTCACTGTGGTGATGTACTATCACAGAAAAGAGTCACTGGAGTGATGAACTATCAGAGAAAAGAATCACTGTAATGATGTACTATCACAGAGAAGAGTCACTGGAGTGATGTACTATCAGAGAAAAGAGTCACTGTGATGATGTACTATCAGAGAAAAGAGTCACTGTGGTGATGTACTATCACAGAAAAGAGTCACTGGAGTGATGTACTATCAGAGAAAAGAATCACTGTAATGATGTACTATCACAGAGAAGAGTCACTGGAGTGATGTACTATCAGAGAAAAGAGTCACTGTGATGATGTACTATCAGAGAAAAGAGTCACTGTGATGATGTACTATCCGAGAAAAGAGTCACTGTGATGATGTACTATCAGAGAAAAGAGTCACTGTGATGATGTACTGTCAGAGAAAAGAGTCACTGTGATGATGTACTATCAGAGAAAAGAGTCACTGTGATGATGTACTGTCAGAGAAAAGAGTTACTGTGATGATGTACTATCAGAGAAAAGAGTCACTGTGATGATGTACTATCAGAGAAAAGAGTCACTGTGATGATGTACTATCAGAGAAAAGAGTCACTGTGATGATGTACTATCAGATAAAAGAGTCACTGTGGTGATGTACTATCACAGAAAAGAGTCACTGGAGTGATGTACTATCAGAGAAAAGAATCACTGTAATGATGTACTATCACAGAGAAGAGTCACTGGAGTGATGTACTATCAGAGAAAAGAGTCACTGTGATGATGTACTATCAGGGAAAAGAGTCACTGTGACGATGTACTATCAGAGAAAAGAGTCACTGTGATGATGTACTATCAGAGAAAAGAGTCACTGTGATGATGTACTGTCAGAGAAAAGAGTCACTGTGATGATGTACTATCAGAGAAAAGAGTCACTGTAATGATGTACTATCAGAGAAAAGAGTCACTTTGATGATGTACTATCAGAGAAAAGAGTTACTGGAGTGATGTACTATCAGAGAAAAGAATCACTGTAATGATGTACTATCACAGAAAAGAGTCACTGGAGTGATGTACTATCAGAGAAAAGAGTCACTGTGATGATGTACTATCAGAGAAAATAGTCATTGTGATGATGTACTATCAGATAAAAGAGTCACTGTGGTGATGTACTATCACAGAAAAGAGTCACTGTGATGATGTACTATCAGAGGAAAGAGTCACTGTAATGATGTACTATCACAGAAAAGAGTCACTGTGATGATGTACTATCAGAGAAAAGAGTCACTGTGATGATGTACTATCAGATAAAAGAGTCACTGTGATGATGTACTATTACAGAAAAGAGTCACTGGGGTGATGTACTATCGGAGAAAAGAGTCACTGTGATGATGTACTATCACAGAAAAGAGTCACTGGGGTGATGTACTATCAGAGAAAAGAGAATCATCCGGAAATATAATCAGAAAATAAATCTGAAAAATTTTAGTTAATATTTACTGAACCGCGGATTGTGCGAAAAAGTTCAGTGAATGGACACTGAATGAAACGTTTTTTAAATAAGAGTAATAGATAAATGGGAAGCATTATTTAGCTAATTTTGAAAGAAATAACACCACGCTATCATTCATTTCATAAACTATACTTTAAAATGTATTCAGGATGAATCTACTAGGTATTTTAGTTAACTAATTTTATGACTTCGGCTTTTCCGCGTCAGATATGAACACGTTTTAATTATAATAAAAACCTTCAAAGAATCCGAAAATTATTATTTTATGTACATAATCGGATTCGGAAGGTTAAAAATAGTCTATGTACATCGACAATAAGCTATTTATGAAAATACTACTAGCAGCTACTTTCCCGAGTCCGCGGCAAAGTAGGCCCTACTTTCCCGAGTCCGCGCCAAAGAACGAAATAGGTACAGCTCAACATCACAGTTGAGAAATTTAAAACTAACCGTTAACGTTTAGTGAACTGCGGAAAAGTTCAGTGAGTGAACACTGAATGTGATTATTATAGAATAGGAAAAATAGATAAAAGGAAAGCAATATTTGGCTAATTTGAAAGAAATAACACCACGCTATCATTAATATCATAAACTACACTTTAAACTGGATTTAACCTGAAACAATTAGGTATTTTAGTTTTATAATTTCATAGTTTCGGCTTTTCCGCATGAGATGAAACACAATTTAATTAAAATAAAAACCTTCAAAGAGTCCGAAAATGATTATTTAAAGTACATAATCGGATTCGGAAGGTTAAAAATAGCCTATTTATATGTTTGAATTATCTCAAACACTCTATTTTGAAAATATTAAAAATATACTTTTTTAAAAAGTTTATTTATGTAAAACGATCATCCAGAGCTTAGCTGATTTCACAGTTCGATTCAGAAGGCTAAGTTTAGTAAGAAATGGTATCCTTTGAAATTATATCTGTTCGAAATTGGTCGTAATTTTCGTATTTGAGATTCAATTTTTTATTTTTGTGTATAAAATTGAAGAAATTCAACTCGTCCTAATATTTAATTTAATGTTTCGATTTTTTTGAAACTTAGTGTATGGATAGAATTTTGGACGTAGGTCACGAATATGTTGTCCGTTTGCAGAAATTCAATCTGGTTTTCGAAATACAAGAGGGTTTTCAAATATAGGTGTGATTTCGACACCCGAGTTCAAAATCAGAACTTTTTTTACGGGATTGTAGCATAATAATATATTAATACAATGCACTTAGTCCTGTTCGAAAATCACTATACATTCGAAATTTATAGACGTTCGAATATTTTAATATCTCTTGTCTTTCGAATCAGGCGAAATTTCGAAAAAAACTCGTGAATAAAATAAATTTTGATGAGGTTTGTTAACATTTTTCTGGAACCAGATTTTAAAAAATTTACTTAATAAAGGAGTTACGAGGTCAAACGCGCATCGACCTTTTGTCCAAAAGTCAATCAATGAATTCGAAAAATAATTATACTTAAAGATGCGGAATTAAGAGTTCTTCCATTATTTCAAGGAAAATTTAATTTAAACAATAAACAAAAAACTTATTCAAGAAAAACCTTTATGCAGATCATGCACAAACCAGTCATGTTATCTAGTTAGCTCTGTAGATGTCAACTTCATTTTGTGGCGTATCTTAGAATCTTAGAAAGGAAGAGAACGAGAAAGTGGTTAGTTAGGAAACTAATCCGATTCGTCTTCAAACGCTCATTATGCAACTATTTTCAAAAAGGTCGGAATCCAACTAGAAGTGGTTCAAAAACCAGTTTGAAATATTAGTGTAATGGATGACTTTATCGAGCTTCAAGAAATATGGCGATAACGGATAGTTTAAAAAAATTGAAGTCTGGTAGCGTAACGTCTGGTAGCGTAACGTCTGGTAGCGTAACGTCTGGTAGCGTAACGTCTGGTAGCGTAACGTCTGGTAGCGTAACGTCTGGTAGCGTAACATCTGGTAGCGTAACTTCTGGTAGCGTAACGTCTGGTAGCGTAACGTCTGGTAGCGTAATGTTATGATACAACTTACAGAGCTTATATTATATAGTAATATAGTATGTGTGGTACATAGGTAGTGTACTATTGTAGCAAACTGTACAGCTAGTGTGGTAGGCAGTGCAAAAGGCACGCAACCCATCCCTACACCCCCTTTGAGGTGCGAGTGCGGGTGACGACTTTCCCTCTACCCTCATTAATACCCTTGGCTCTCGGGACAATCGGATGTCCTCTCCCTTGTTCCTTTCTTTCATCTAATAACTTTATTGGTGAAGTGAATTATCAGTGACAAATTATAGATCACGTAATATTAAAGCCATACGGGGGTATTAATCACACATTCATCGGACGACAATCAAAAGTTGAGTAAATAACCAACGTGATAATAATTGAGCAGAGAGTTATAGGTTCTATGTAATTAAATAGGTCTAATCAGCCATTGTCATTTATTTACTTTAGAAGCTGGATTCTTAGTTTAGTATTAAGGTTTATAATTGTTTCGGTAAAACCCTTTTTTCGATTTATAAATTAATTTTCGAATCATCTTAATATTGCAATTCATGATCAATGTCAATAAATAATAAGCAGTAATGAATAAATTAATATTTAGTCCAATGTGTGTATCCATCTCCAATTTATGTAGGCATTGAATTGAGAAAAATTATATAATTGGAAATAGCTTAATTTATGGAAGTCAGATAACAGAAATCTGGAATATTGGAAAAGTGAATAATTAGCCATTTGAATTAAAAGAAAGACATCATTGAATCTTAATTAATCAATCAAAATAGGTAGCTTACGTTGTGACACAGAGGTGATCACAACAGTAACGTCTGATAGCATAACGTTTGGTAGCGTACCATTTGGTAGCGTAGCGTCTGGAAGCGTAACGTCTGGTAGCGTAACGTCCGGTAGCGTAACGTCTGGTAGCTTAACGTCCGGTAGCGTAACGGCTGGTAGCGTAACGTCTGCTAGCGTGACGTCTTGTAGCGTAACGTCCGGTAGCGTAATGTCTGGTAGCGTAACGTCTGGTAGCGTAACGTTTGGTAGCGTAACGTCAGGTAGCGTAACGTTTGGTAGCGTAACGTCTGGTAGCGTAACGTCCGGTAGCGTAACGTCTGGTAGCGTAACGTCCGGTAGCGTAACGTCTGGTAGCGTAACGTCTGGTAGCGTAATGTTTGGTAGCGTAACGTCCGGTAGCGTAACGTCCGGTAGCGTAACGTCCGGTAGCGTAACGTCTGGTAGCGTAACGTCTGGTAGCGTAACTTCTAGTAGTGTAACGTCCGGTAGCCTAACGTCTTTTAGCGTAACGTCCGGTAGCGTAACGTCTGGTAGCGTAACGTCCGGTAGCGTAACGTCTG
>CANNZV010005011.1:23-32141 GCA_947561585.1 Caprella mutica | reverse complement strand
AGTTCATATATACATTCAGTTTTACCTCCTCCGAGGATATCCGACATACACCGCGCGCTGTGCACGTCTATTTCTATATTTCTGATATTTATAATTTATATATCCTATTTTCATTTCATACATTGCCTCTATCCCACTCTATTTTTATTCATTCCATTTATAGCACTTTGTTGCTCTGACATTCTTCTCTCCCTGTCTCTCACACTTTGTTATTATTTTTAATTGGCGTTTTCATTTATCTTACACTGGTGGTTACATTGTCTATATCTATTTTATTCTATTGTTTCTTTCTATATCATTCTCCTTTCCGTATATCATTCTATTTACCTAAATAAGGTTTATATTACTCCCACTCTCAGTGGCCTTTTCTTTTATTCTTCCATGTTGTTATTCTGCTTACATATCGCAGGGTGAAAAGTTATGTGACATTATCTATGCCACAACTTTCGTAGCATACATGCCGTGGCTTCTGATTTCTCACGGTATGACTAGGACCGCTAACCTAACCTTAGGTGAGATAATTTTCCATACATTCCCTACAGTATACATTTAGTCCCCCCAAAGGTGTATTTAATTGCTAATGTTTGTTTATATATTAATTGATATTGCTTGTTCGCATACTACTTGGCTATGAAAAATTTATATGATAATGCCTGGTATATTCAGTAAAGTATACATTTTGTACCCCCTCTCCACACCCCCAATGGGACACCGCTA
This sequence comes from Caprella mutica, assembly GCA_947561585.1. Classification (NCBI taxonomy): domain Eukaryota; kingdom Metazoa; phylum Arthropoda; class Malacostraca; order Amphipoda; family Caprellidae; genus Caprella; species Caprella mutica. Next base: position 31,424 of record CANNZV010005011.1, on the reverse strand, counting down.
AGCTAACCTTAGCACCACCCCCCATACTTTCGCTAAAGTATAAATTCTGTCTAACATCCCCACCTACCCCAGTGGGATCGCTAACCTAACCTCACAGGTGACATGATATGTTCGATACATTCAGTAAAGTATATCTTACCTGACCTTAGGATAAATCTATTCTTGCTAAGGTATACATTTTGTATACCCTCCATCTGCCATTGGGACACAAACATTAATTAATATATACATGTGTTCTCCAACAGTGTCTTATATATTTCCTTGGTATTATTGGTACGCATCATGTACGATGCGCAGTTTCTCCCCTTCGGGGAGAAACTGAAAAGGTTCTTAATTTTTATGATGTTGCTTCACAACGAAACATATAATTCCCACAATATAATATTGACCCAGTTGTCACTCCCTGGGGGTGGAAGGGGTTGACTTAAGGTCTCGAAAATAGTTTCATTCGATTTAGAATCAAATTTGCATCAAAATAGGCTATTTTTGATATTCACTACGGCTATTTTCAAAATTAATGAATATTTCTGACGAACCCAGTGAAAAAACAGGGCTGGACCAAAAAATTTTTTTTTTCCTTTGCGTCTAGTAGTATCATGTGACGGCTCTTTGGGAAGGGATTTTAAATTCCTATACGATAAGCTATATTAAAATATCACAGCCCTTGAAAAATAATTTCCCCCACCTGGGTGGTGGAAGGAGTTGTCCCAGGATGTTAAAAATAGTTTCATTCAATTTAGAATCAAATTTGCATCAAGATAGGCTATTTTAAAATAGTATTCCCCCTAACAATTAAATTAATGTACTTTTGTGGCAAACCCAGTGAAAAACATGTAGTGGCTTTTAGTAAAACTCCATATTAACTTTTTTCCTTTTGCGTCTAATATGGTCGTGTGGGTGCTCTTTAAAAAGGAAATTTTATTTCCAAAATGATGAGCTACATTAGAAATTGATTAGAGAAAAATGTTGAAACTTCAATTTTGTTTAGAAAATTTTTTCCCAAGTCATGAAATTCACTTGGTTCCCATACTTTCACACTTTACTATTTTTTTTATATTGGTAAATTTATCCATACTAAACGTTTGTGTGTAAAATTGAATACATTAAATACGTTTGACTGCCACAGAGTCCCCCTCTAAGAATCATAGACCTTTTCTTTTCTTTTCTTTCCATAGATACACGTGCATGTAGATAATCGAAGAACAAAACCATAATTAAATGAGTGGCACTTTTTTTGGCAACACTTGCTCATCTCCATAAATGAGTGCTAATGAATGATTGATTAAAAAAGTGTGAATTAATTGTAGTTTGAAAATTCATTTACAACTTTTTTCCACCTTTTTTAAAGCGTTCTCAAACGCTTCCTAAAAATGTAGAAAGTATTCTACATTTTTAGGATATTATCCATCGAGATATATAATACCGATTATATTATTAACTCGAACTTATAGAAGACGTATAAGGAACAAATGAAACCAACGTGAACGCTCATTGGCAGTAAAGGTGTAATAAAATGAAAATAGGTATACTATATTATACTGTGGCGTATCGGTTCACATATGGCCCAATACGCAATGGAAGTTTAAAAGCATTATCTACTGGCGTATTGAGCCACATGTGTCCCAAGGTTTTTATTGCGAATATGTGAAGCTAATGACAAAACAACTACACTCACCTCCTCTCCTCACGGTAGCCAGTACAAAACTGAAGCTATGTGCACTCCGCAACAGAGCAATACCAGCTATATCCGGATACGCAGTGAACTTGTTAAAATACGAATTTAGAGTACTCAATTGTGAGAGTGACGTAAGCAAAGCACCCTATTAAAACACCCAATTAGGGCTTTAGATTGTTAAATAACAAAAGAAAACTATAACTGTTTGTTTATTATACCGATTCACTATTAGTTTCTTCAATTCTAACTCTCTTCATTGTCTTAAATGCTATCTTGGAATGATGATTTGATGACGTCACGAGTACACACACCTCAACGCGGCTATTACTAAATATTTATTCAGCTTACCAATATCAAACCTACATAAATAATCATTAATTCCAGTAGAACATACTGTTCAAGAGACTGAAATAATATAAACTTATTATGTATTTCCATTATTCAAAACAGTAAATTATTCCCTTCAAATTAATCAGCCTCACAGAGATAACATTCCTTTCACACTTGAGGAATTCCTTGTAGTAGAGACAATGGACTCAATTGTGAGAGTGACGTAAGCAAAGCAGCCTATTAAAACACTCAATTAGGGCTTTAAATTGGTAAATAACGAAAGAAAACTATAACTGTTTGTTTAATATACCGATTCACTATTAGTTTCTTCAATTGTAACTCCCTTCATTGTCTTCAATGCTATCTTAGAATGATGATTTGATGACGTCACGAGTACACACACCTCAACGCGGCTATTACTAAATATTTATTCAGCTTACCAATATCAAACCTACATAAATAATAATTAATTCCAGTAGAACATACTGTTCAAGAGACTGAAATAATATAAACTTATTATGTATTTCCATTATTCAAAACAGTAAATTATTCCCTTCAAATTAATCAGCCACACAGAGATAACATTCCTTTCACACTTGAGGAATTCCTTGTAGTAGAGACAATGGACTAAATTGTGAGAGTGACGTAAGCAAAGCAGCCTATTAAAACACTCAATTAGGGCTTTAAATTGGTAAATAACGAAAGAAAACTATAACTGTTTGTTTATTATACCGATTCACTATTAGTTTCTTCAATTGTAACTCCCTTCATTGTCTTAAATACTGTCTTTGAATGAGGATTTAATGACGTCACGGGCACACATACCTCAACGCGGCTATTACTAAATATTTATTCAGTTTACCAATATCAAACCTACATAAATAATAATTAATTTCAGTAGGACATACTGTTTCATACATGATACACTCTACATTAACAATTTAATACTCTAACTATATAGTTGTGATTATAATAATTACTATCGGTTCAAAACTAATAGCTCATATTTGTATGTATTTGTACGACAGAATGAGTCATTACTTTTGGGACGATTCTAGCGCGAGAATGAAATTTTAAATATTGAATTTAAACCAACAAAACTGAATAAAAAGTCTATACGGACTTATATTTCTAGAATGTAAATTCGATGACCTTTCTAAAAATGTGATCAGATTTTTGGTGAACCCAGTCAAAAAAATGTTATGGGAATTTAAATAGAAAATACAGCTTTTCCTTTAAGTTCAATTTAAACCTACAAAACTAAATAAATCGCCTATACGGATGTATATTTTCGGAATGTACACTCCATGAGCTTTCCAACGATGTATTAGTTATACTACAAAACCACAGTAGAAAAAAGTTACAGGTCGCATTGAAATACGTGCAAAATGTGCTAATTTGACTTTCCCCCCGGGGGTGGGTTGGAAGGAGCGTGTTCTGAGGTGAATGAAACATCTTCCATTGAATTCAAATTAAAATTGCTACAAGATAGGCTATGTTAAAAGTTCACCAGCTTCACCAGATAACCATAATAAAATTAATGTAATTAATACATATACGCATATAATGTGAAACAACGACACTCAAATTTCAAAATATGACCTATTTTTTTTGTGGCTCAATGTTGTCCAAATACCTCAATTTTGGTACCAAACGAAAGGAAATTAAAATATCTATGAGATAGACTGTATTATAAATTCACTGCTACAAATGGAAATAGGGAAATTTGCAAAAAAAGGTTTCAATAATTTAAACAAAAAATATTAATAATTCTCTAACTTCTTCATTTATGATACTGCTTCTTTATTATACCAATTTATCATCATTTTACATCTATTATATTAGAAGCATAGAGTGTCACAAGCCAAATGATAAGAAACTACTCAATTATTCGCTATAACATATTCAATTATTATTTATAAATGAAATGCCACAGTCACCCTCTAAAAATTCTTATCTTGTCATGCATAGAAAATGACAGAGGGGATAGACTGAGGTAAAATATCTCTAAATTATTAGAATATACTAATTTCACGATAAGGATTGAAATAAATGATTTGTTTATCAAGAAGTTATATTATCATGGGGTTTAGTACGACGAGGAATCCGACTATGTGATCAGATTTGTTGTAAACCCAGTCAAAAAAATGCTATGGGAGATTAAATGGAAAATACAGCTTTTCCTTTAAGTTCAATTTCAACCTACAAAACTAACCAAATCGTCTATACGGATATATATTTTCGGAATGCAAACTCCATGAGCTTTCCAACGATGTATTTGTTATACTACTAATCTGCAGTAGAAAAATGTTATAGGGCGCATTAAAATAAGTCTAAAATGTGCTAATTTGACTCTGTTTTCCCCCCGGGGGGTGGAAGGAGAGCTCTGAGGTGAATGAAACAGCTTCCATTGAATTGGAAATTAAAATTGCTACAAGATAGGCCATGTTACAAGTTCACCAGCGTCACCAAATAGTCGTAATAAAATTAATGTAAATATAATGGATACGGGAAAAATGTGACAGCACAGAAAAGTCGGAATTTCTCCTATATCGAACTGAAATGATGTATTTTGGGTCTGAACACGTTGTCTGAATGGCTTCATTCTGGTATCATAAGAAAGGAAATTTGAATCTCTATAAGATGGAATAGACTAGAAATTCACAGCCACGATTGGAGATACGTAAAATTGGAAAAAACTGAAAAGTTAGGATCATAACTTTTTTATTTATTGGCAGATTGAGAAAAACTAAAAACGTGCATGCAGATAATCGAAAATTCTACATGTTTGAATGAAATGAGATGCAGCAAGTGTGCAATTACGACCGCCAGAGGGCGCGAGAGTTTCGACGGAAATTTAAAGTGGGCGAATCTCCCCCGGGGGTTGATAAATGTGCTATACGGACATATACAGTGGGATATGATTTTTGACGAGGATTCCAAATCTGTTATTGGTTTCTCGATAAGTGTTACAGAAAAAAAGTTATTATCAAAAATGTTTTTTGTGGGGGTTCCACCAGGGGGAGTGAAGGAGTGATCGTGGGGGTTTGATACTAGTACCGTTAGTTAGATAATTTCGAGCTCTACAAGAGTGTGTGCAAAACAAGTCAGTGACTTCTAACCGAGAGGAGCAGGAGAATTCGGAAAATAGAAATTTCCGATGTTCATATTTTCCGAACGGATCGGAATTTCGGAAAACGGAAAACGCCATCGTTTTCAGAATGAAAAACTGATATAAAAGCAACCTTATTTAATTCAAAAAGTGTTAATCCCCCGATGATGACTTTTGGTCTATAACGAGTTTACGCATTTTTCTAACGAGTTTACGCATTTTTCTGAAAATTCGTGAGGGTCCAAGGTCCACCGAAATGGAAATTGGATGAATGCATCAGAAAGATCTCGAAATTCTCTAGAGAATGGTGTTGGTCAAAAGTTCCTAGGACCCGGGGAACCCCCTTCAACAAGCGTTTCAAAGTTCATTTTTTGGCCAAAAACGGCGTTACAGCTTTTTTTGGTCGATTTTACATGTCGAATCGGTCGACAAAAGTGGTATACGGACAGTACCCATCTGATAGCCACACGTATGGCGCACACTGTGATGGTAAAATTTTTTCGAAATTCGACCCCTAACCCCCCCAAAATGGGGGCTGAAGTTGACCTCCCTTCGTGGACCCGAAGTTGGACCCTGGAACCCTCTGATCGAAACGGGACCCACACCACGTGAAAGATCCCGAAATTCCCTACAAGACCACCTAAGTTTGAATTCCACAGACCCAACCCGAGCTGAGCTACGCGATTCCGAAAATGTAAAATTTTTGCATTTTGGCCCCAAAATTTCTCCGACCGGAAAATTTTCCGAATTTTTTTCGCGCGGAAATGGCACTCACGGCAAAACGGCTGGGTTTGGGAGGAAAGGTCATCAGGTCAAAAAGATGCGGGCACATTTTCCCCATCTAATAGCAGTTCGAGCGCAGCCGATTTCCTCCCCCAACTTCCTCCATGGCGGTTCCCCCAGCACCTATGAAAATCAGTCACTTTTGTGTTTGAGGTCGTGCAGCTCCGACCATGGTCGACACACAGATTTCTGATAGATGGAAATGGATACGTCTCGAAATTGTCCACACGACACAACAAATCCCAACTCTCTCCTTCCACCGGGGGAGGAGCTATTGGCTCCACCAAAAAAAAAAAACAATTGGATTTCAAAAATTTTTAAAGCCGAAATTCAAAAAAACAGAGACGAGGCGACCTAGGTATCGTGCTCCTCTTCCAGAATCTGAAAACCGCTAAGCTCTAGACCCAAAACCCTAGGAGGAGATATCATTTCTAACTTTAGATATGCTGTTTATATATTTACTTACTTTTCCCAAAGGGAGACACTGTGTGTCTGCGCACGCCAAGCAGGTAGGGAGAGATTCGTATGGGCGGGGTCTCACATTGGCACACAAGAGGGAGCTAAGTGGGGATGGGGGGTCGCAAGCTCCCCCCCATGTATCGTTGGCATGGACGGAGGAGTTTCTCCACTCCCCCCGGGGGGTGGGGAAGTGGAGAAACCCAAAAACTCCAACAAGGTCCATGGTGTGCGTTCATCCGAACAGCTGGCCAGAAAACCACGCGCAGCGCGGCCCCTCACACCGCACAAACACCCCACCCTAACACGCATACAATTACATATATATATACTTTTTATTACATCTATATACTTTTATTACTTTTTATTACATCTATATACTTTTATTACTTTTTATTACATCTATATACTTTTATTACTTTTTATTACATCTATATACTTTTATTACTTTTTATTACTTATTATTACTTTTTATTACTTTTTATTACTTATTATTAGTTATTATTACTTTTATTACTTTCATTACTTTTATTACTTTCATTACTTTTATTACTTTTATTACTTTCATTACTTTTATATACTTTTATTACTTTCATTTATTTCATTTCATTCATTCCCTTCATTTCATTCATTCCATTCATTTCATAATTTCCATTCATTTCATTCATTCTATTCATTTCATAAATTCCATCCATTTCATTCATTCCATTCATTCTATTCATACCATTCATTTCATTCATTCTATTCATTACATTTTTTTAAAAGTCACACATCTAGGGCGCAAGACACAAGTTCATACATTCATTTTTACCTCCTCCGAGGATATCCGACATACACCGCGCGCTGTGCACGTCTATTTCTATATTTCTGATATTTATAATTTATATATCCTATTTTCATTTCATACATTGCCTCTATCCCACTCTATTTTTATTCATTCCATTTATAGCACTTTGTTGCTCTGACATTTTTCTCTCCCTGTCTCTCACACTTTCTTATTATTTTTAATTGGCGTTTTCATTTATCTTACACTGGTGGTTACATTGTCTATATCTATTTTATTCTATTGTTTCTTTCTATATCATTCTCCTTTATGTATATCATTCTATTTACCTAAATAAGGTTTATATTACTCCCACTCTCAGTGGCCTTTCCTTTTATTCTCTTCCATGTTGTTATTCTGCTTACATATCGCAGGGTGAAAAGTTATGTGACATTATCTATGCCACAACTTTCGTGGCATACATGCCGTGGCTTCTGATTTCTCACGGTATGACTAGGACCGCTAACCTAACCTTAGGTGAGATAATTTTCCATACATTCCCTACAGTATACATTTAGTCCCCCCCCCTCCCAGAGGTGTATTTAATTGCTAATGTTTGTTTTTATATTAATTGATATTGCTTGTTCGCATACTACTTGGCTATGAAAAATTTATATGATAATGCCTGGTATATTCAGTAAAGTATACATTTTGTACCCCCTCTCCACACCCCCAATGGGACACCGCTAACCTAACCTTAGCACCACCCCCCATACTTTCGCTAAAGTATAAATTTTATCTAACATCCCCACCTACCCCAGTGGGATCGCTAACCTAACCTCACAGGTGACATGATATGTTCGATACATTCAGTAAAGTATATCTTACCTGACCTTAGGATAAATCTATTCTTGCTAAGGTATACATTTTGTATATCCTCCATCTGCCATTGGGACACAAACATTAATTAATATATACATGTGTTCTCCAACAGTGTCTTATATATTTCCTTGGTATTATTGGTACGCATCATGTACGATGCGCAGTTTCTCCCCTTCGGGGAGAAACTGAAAAGGTTTTTTATATCTTAATGTTGCTTCACAACAAAACATATAATTCCCACAATATAATATTGACCCAGTTGTCACTCCCTGGGGGTGGAAGGGGTTGACCTAGGGTCTCGAAAATAGTTTCATTCGATTTAGAATCAAATTTGCATCAAGATAGGCTATTTTTGATATTCACTACGGCTATTTTCAAAATTAATGACTATTTCTGACGAACCCAGTGAAAAAATCGGGTTGGACCAAAATTTTTTTTTTCCTTTGCGTCTAGTAGTGTCATGTGAAGGAATTTTAAATTCCTATACGATAAGCTATATTAAAATATCACAGCCCTTGAAAAATAATTTCCCCCACCTGGGTGGTGGAAGGAGTTGTCCTAGGATGTTAAAAATAGTTTCATTCAATTTAGAATCAAATTTGCATCAAGATAGGCTACTTTAAAATAGTATTCCCCCTAACAATTAAATTAATGTACTTTTGTGGCAAACCCAGTGAAAAACCTTTAGTGGCTTTTAGTAAAACTCCATATTAACTTTTTTCCTTTTGCGTCTAATATGGTCGTGTGGGTGCTCTTTAAAAAGGAAATTTTATTTCCAAAATGATGAGCTACATTAGAAATTGATTAGAGAAAAATTTAGAAACTTCAATTTTGTTTAAATTTTTTTTCCCAAGTCATGAAATTCACTTGGTTCCCATACTTTCACACTTTACTATTTTTTTTATATTGGTAAATTTATCCATACTAAACGTTTGTGTGTAAAATTGAATAAATTAAATACGTTTGACTGCCACAGAGTCCCCCTCTAAGAATCATAGACCTTTTCTTTTCTTTCCATAGATACACGTGCATGTAGATAATCGAAGAACAAAACCATAATTAAATGAGTGGCACTTTTTTTTGCAACACTTGCTCATCTCCATAAATGAGTGCTAATGAATGATTGATTAAAAAAGTGTGAATTAATTGTAGTTTGAAAATTCATTTACAACTTCTTTCCACCTTTTTTAAAGCGTTCTCAAACGCTTCCTAAAAATGTAGAAAGTATTCTACATTTTTAGGATATTATCCATCGAGATATTTAATACCGATTACATTATTAACTCGAACTTATAGAAGACGTATAAGGAACAAATGAAACCAACGTGAACGCTCATTGGCAGTAAAGGTGTAATAAAATGAAAATAGGTATACTATATTATACTGTGGCGTATCGGTTCACATATGGCCCAATTAATGCTCGGTACACTGATGGCCCAATACGCAATGGAAGTTTAAAAGCATTATCTACTGGCGTATTAAGCCACATGTGTCCGAGGGTTTCATTGCGAATATGTGAAGCTAATGACAAAACAACTACACTCAGCTACTCTCCTCACGGTAGCCAGTACCAAACTGAAGCTATGTGCACTCCACAACAGAGGAATACCAGCTCTATCCGGATACGCAGTGAACTTGTTAAAATACGAATTTAGAGTACTCAATTGTGAGAGTGACGTAAGCAAAGCACCCTATTAAAACACTCAATTAGAGCTTTAGATTGGTAAATAACGAAAGAAAACTATAACTGTTTGTTTAATATACCGATTCACTATTAGTTTCTTCAATTTTAACTCCCTTCATTGTCTTAAATACTATCTTAGAATGATGATTTAATGACGTCACGAGAAAACACCTCAACGCGGCTATTACTAAATATTTATTCAGCTTACCAATATCAAACCTACATAAATAATAATTAATTTCAGTAGGACATACTGTTCAAGAGACTGAAATAATATAAACTTATTATGTATTTCCATTATTCAAAACAGTAAATTATTCCCTTCAAATTAATCAGCCTCACAAAGATAACATTCCTTTCACACTTGAGGAATTCCTTGTAGTAGAGACAATGGACTCAATTGTGAGAGTGACGTAAGCAAAGCAGCCTATTAAAACACTGAATTAGGGCTTTAAATTGGTAAATAACGAAAGAAAACTATAACTGTTTGTTTAATATACCGATTCACTATTAGTTTCTTCAATTGTAACTCCCTTCATTGTCTTAAATACTATCTTAGAATGATGATTTGATGACGTCACGAGAAAACACCTCAACGCGGCTATTACTAAATATTTATTCAGCTTACCAATATCAAACCTACATAAATAATAATTAATTTCAGTAGGACATACTATTCAAGAGACTGAAATAATATAAACTTATTATGTATTTCCATTATTCAAAACAGTAAATTATTCCCTTCAAGTTATTCAGCCTCACAGAGATAACATTCCTTTCACACTTGAGGAATTCCTTGTAGTAGAGACAATGGACTCAATTGTGAGAGTGACGTAAGCAAAGCAGCCTATTAAAACACTCAATTAGGGCTTTAGATTGTTAAATAACGAAAGAAAACTATAACTGTTTGTTTATTATACCGAATCACTATTAGTTTCTTCAATTGTAACTCCCTTCATTGTCTTAAATACTATCTTTGAATGAGGATTTAATGACGTCACGAGTACACGCACCTCAACGCGGCTATTATATTTATTCAGTTTACCAATATCAAACCTACATAAAAAATAATTAATTTCAGTAGGACATACTGTTTCATACATGATACACTCTACATTAACAATTTAATACTCTAACTATATAGTTGTGAATAATATGATAATTACTATCGGTTCAAAACTAATAGCTCATATTTGTATGTATTTGTACGACAGAATGAGTCATTACTTTTGGGACGATTTTAAATTTTAAATATTGAATTTAAACCAACAAAACTGAATAAAAAGTCTATACGGACATATATTTCTAGAATGTAAATTCGATGACCTTTCCAAAAATGTAATCAGATTTTTTGTGAACCCAGTGAAAAAAATGTTATGGGAATTTAAATGGAAAATACAGCTTTTCCTTTAAGTTCAATTTAAACCTACACAACTAAATAAATCGTCTATACGGATATATATTTTCGGAATGTACACTCCATGAGCTTTCCAACGATGTATTCGTTATACTACAAAACCACAGTAGAAAAAAGTTATAAGGCGCGCATTGAAATACGTGCAAAATGTGCTAATTTGACTTTCCCCCCGGGGGGGTGGGTTGGAAGGAGCCTGTTCTGAGGTGAATGAAACATCTTCCATTGAATTGCAAATTTAAATTGCTACAAGATAGGCTATGTTAGAAGTTCACCAGCTTCACCAGATAACCATAATAAAATTAATGTAATTAATACATATACGCATATAATGTGAAACAACAACACTCAAATTTCAAAATAGGACATATTTTTTTGTGGCTCAATGTTGTCCAAATACCTCAACTTTGGTACCAAACGAAAGGAAATTAAAATATCTATGAGATAGGACTGTATTATAAATTCACTGCTACAAATGGAAATAGGGAAATTTGAAATAAAGGTTTTAATAATTTAACAAAAAATATTAATAATTCTCTAACTTCTTCATTTATGATACTGCTTCTTTATTATAACCAATTTATCATCATTTTACATCTATTATATTAGAAGCATAGAGTGTCACAAGCCAAATGATAAGAAACTACACAATTATTCGCTATAACATATTCAATTATTATTTATAAATGAAATGCCACAGTCACCCTTTAAAAATTCTTATCTTGTCATGCATAGAAGAAATGACAGAGGGATAGACTGAGGTAAAATATCTCTAAATTATTAGAATATACTAATTTCACGATAAGGATTGAAATAAATGATTTGTTTATCAAGAAGTTATATTTTCATGGGGTTTAGTACGACGAGGAATCCGACTATGTGATCAGATTTGTTGTAAACCCAGTCAAAAAAATGCTATGGGAGATTAAATGGAAAATACAGCTTTTCCTTTAAGTTCAATTTCAACCTACAAAACTAACCAAATCGTCTATACGGATATATATTTTCGGAATGCAAACTCCATGAGCTTTCCAACGATGTATTTGTTATACTACTAATCTGCAGCAGAAAAAAGTTATGGAGCGCAAAGAAATAAGTCGAAAATGTGCTAATTTGACTCTGTTTCCCCCCGGGGGGGGTGGAAGGAGAGCTCTGAGGTGAATGAAACAGCTTCCATTGAATTGCAAATTAAAATTGCAACAAGATAGGCTATGTTAAAAGTTCACCAGCGTCACCAAATAGTCGTAATAAAATTAATGTAAATAATGAATACGGGAAAGAATGTGAATCCACAGAAAAGTCGGAATTTCTCCTATATCGAACTGAAATGATGTATTTTGGGTATGAACACGTTGTCTGAATGGCTTCATTCTGGTATCATAAGAAAGGAAATTTAAACCTCTATAAGATGGAATAGACTAGAAATTCACAGTCACGATTGGAGATACGTAGAATTGGAAGAAACTGAAAAGTTAGGTTTACGATAGCATCATAACTTTTTTATTTATTGGCAGATTGAGAAAAACTAAAAACGTGCATGTAGATAATCGAAAGTTCTAAATGTGTGAACGAAATGAAATGCAGGAAGTGTGCAATTACGACCGCCAGAGGGCGCGAGAGTTTCGACCGACATTTAAAGTGGGCGAATCTCCCCCGGGGGTTGATAAATGTGGTATACGGACATATACAGGGGGATAGGGTTTTTGACGAGGATTCCAAATCTGTTATCGGTTTCTCGATAAGTATTACAGAAAAAAAGTTATGAGCAAAAATGTTTTTTATGGGGGTTCCACCAGGGGGAGTGAAGGAGTGATCGTGGGGGTTTGATACTAGTACCGTTAGTTAGATAATTTCGAGCTCTACAAGAGTGTGTGCAAAACAAGTCAGTGACTTTTAACCGAGAGGAGCAGGAGAATTCGGAAAATAGAAATTTCCGATGTTCATATTTTCCGAACGGATCGGAATTTCGGAAAACGGAAAACGCCATCGTTTTCAGAATGAAAAACTGATATAAAAGCAACCTTATTTAATTCAAAAAGTGTTAACCCCCCGATGATGACTTTTGGTCCATAAAGAGTTTACGCATTTTTCTGAAAATTCGTGAGGGTCCAAGGTCCACCGAAATGGAAATTGGATGAATGCATCAGAAAGATCTCGAAATTCTCTAGAGAATGGTGTGGGTCAAAAGTTCCTAGGACCCGGGGAACCCCCTTCAACAAGCGTTTCAAAGTTCATTTTTTGGCCAAAAACGGCGTTACAGCTTTTTTTGGTCGATTTTACATGTCGAACCGGTCGATAAAAGTGGTATACGGACAGTACCCATCTGATAGCCACACGTATGGCGCTCACTGTGATGTTAAATTTTTTTCGAAATTCGACCCCTAACCCCCCCAAAATGGGGGTTGAAGTTGACCTCCCTTCGTGGACCCGAAGTTGGACCCTGAAACCCTCCGATCGAAACGGGACCCACATCACGTGAAAGATCCCGAAATTCCCTACAAGACCACACAAGTTTGAATTCCACAGACCCAACCCGAGCTGAGCTACGCGATTCCGAAAATGTAAAATTTTTGCATTTCGGCCCCAAAATTTCTCCGACCGGAAAATTTTTGGAATTTTTTTCGCGCGGAAATGGCACTCACGGCAAAACGGCTGAGTTTGGGAGGAAAGGTCATCAGGTCAAAAAGATGCGGGCACATTTTCCCCATCTAATAGCAGTTCGAGCGTAGCCGATTTCCTCCCCCAACTTCCTCCATGGCGGTTCCCCCAGCACCTATGAAAATCAGTCACTTTTGTGTTTGAGGTCGTGCAGCTCCGACCATGGTCGACACACAGATTTCTGATAGATGGAAATGGATACGTCTCGAAATTGTCCACACGACACAACAAACCCCAACTCTCTCCTTCCACCGGGGGAGGAGCTATTGGCTCCACCAAAAAAAAAAAACGATTGAATTTCAAAAAATTTTGAAGCCGAAATTCAAAAAAAGAGAGACGAGGCGACCTAGGTATCGTGCTCCTCTTCCAGAATCTGAAAACCGCTAAGCTCTAGACCCAAAACCCTAGGAGGAGATATCATTCCTAACTTTAGTTGCAGTGCCGGTATATTTACTTGCTTTTCCCAAAGGGAGTACTGCGAGTCTGCGCACGCCGAGTAGGTACGGAGAGATACGAATGGGCGGGGTCTCACATTGGCACACAAAATAGAGCTAAGTGGGGATGGAGGGTCGCAAGCTCCCCTCCATGTATCGTTGGCATGGACGGAGGAGTTTCTCCACTCCCCCCGGGGGTGGGGGAAGTGGAGAAACCCAAAAACTCCAACAAGGTCCATGGTGTGCGTTCTTCCGAACAGCTGGCCAGAAAACCACGCGAAGCGCGTCCCCTCACACCGCAAAACACCCCACCCGAACACGCATACAATTACATATATATATACTTTTTATTACATCTATATACTTTTATTACTTTCTATTACATCTATATACTTTTATTACTTTTACTTTTTATTACTTTTCATTACTTTTTATTACTTTCATTACTTTTTATTACTTTTTATTACTTTTTATTACTTTTTATTACTTTTATTACTTCTTATTACTTCTTATTACTTTTTATTACTTTTATTACTTTTATTACTTTCATTACTTTCATTACTTTTATATACTTTTATTACTTTTATTTATTTCATTTCATTCATTCATTCCCTTCATTTCATTCATTTCATTCATTCCCTTCATTTCATAAATTCCATTCATTCCATCCATTTCATTCATTCTATTCATACCATTCATTCTATTCATTTCATTCATTCCATTCATTTCATTTTTTAAAAAGTCACACATCTAGGGCGCAAGACACAAGTTCATACATTCATTTTTACCTCCTCCGAGGATATCCGACATACACCGCGCGCTCTGCACGTCTATTTCTATATTTCTGATATTTATAATTTATATATCCTATTTTCATTTCATACATAGCCTCTATCCCACTCTATTTTTATTCATTCCATTTTTAGCACTTTGTTGCTCTGACATTTTTCTCTCCCTGTCTCTCACACTTTGTTATTATTTTTAATTGGTTATTTATCTTACACTGGTGGTTACATTGTCTATATCTATTTTATTCTATTGTTTCTTTCTATATCATTCTCCTTTCCGTATATCATTCTATTTACCTAAATAAGGTTTATATTACTCCCACTCTCAGTGGCCTTTCCTTTTATTCTCTTCCATGTTGTTATTCTGCTTACATATCGCAGGGTGAAAAGTTATGTGACATTATCTATGCCACAACTTTCGTGGCATACATGCCGTGGCTTCTGATTTCTCACGGTATGACTAGGACCGCTAACCTAACCTTAGGTGAGATAATTTTCCATACATTCCCTACAGTATACATTTAGTCCCCCCCCTCCCAGAGGTGTATTTAATTGCTAATGTTTGTTTTTATATTAATTGATATTGCTTGTTCGCATACTACTTGGCTATGAAAAATTTATATGATAATGCCTGGTATATTCAGTAAAGTATACATTTTGTACCCCCTCTCCACACCCCCAATGGGACACCGCTAACCTAACCTTAGCACCACCCCCCATACTTTCGCTAAAGTATAAATTTTATCTAACATCCCCACCTACCCCAGTGGGATCGCTAACCTAACCTCACAGGTGACATGATATGTTCGATACATTCAGTAAAGTATATCTTACCTGACCTTAGGATAAATCTATTCTTGCTAAGGTATACATTTTGTATATCCTCCATCTGCCATTGGGACACAAACATTAATTAATATATACATGTGTTCTCCAACAGTGTCTTATATATTTCCTTGGTATTATTGGTACGCATCATGTACGATGCGCAGTTTCTCCCCTTCGGGGAGAAACTGAAAAGGTTTTTTATATCTTAATGTTGCTTCACAACAAAACATATAATTCCCACAATATAATATTGACCCAGTTGTCACTCCCTGGGGGTGGAAGGGGTTGACCTAGGGTCTCGAAAATAGTTTCATTCGATTTAGAATCAAATTTGCATCAAGATAGGCTATTTTTGATATTCACTACGGCTATTTTCAAAATTAATGACTATTTCTGACGAACCCAGTGAAAAAACCGGGTTGGACCAAAATTTTTTTTTTCCTTTGCGTCTAGTAGTGTCATGTGACGGCTCTTTGGGAAGGGATTTTAAATTCCTATACGATAAGCTATATTAAAATATCACAGCCCTTGAAAAATAATTTCCCCCACCTGGGTGGTGGAAGTTGTCCTAGGATGTTAAAAATAGTTTCATTCAATTTAGAATCAAATTTGCATCAAGATAGGCTACTTTAAAATAGTATTCCCCCTAACAATTAAATTAATGTACTTTTGTGGCAAACCCAGTGAAAAACCTGTAGTGGCTTTTAGTAAAACTCCATATTAACTTTTTTCCTTTTGCGTCTAATATGGTCGTGTGGGTGCTCTTTAAAAAGGAAATTTAATTTCCAAAATGATGAGCTACATTAGAAATTGATTAGAGAAAAATTTAGAAACTTCAATTTTGTTTAAATTTTTTTTCCCAAGTCATGAAATTCACTTGGTTCCCATACTTTCACAATTTACTATTTTTTTTATATTGGTAAATTTATCCATACTAAACGTTTGTGTGTAAAATTGAATAAATTAAATACGTTTGACTGCCACAGAGTCCCCCTCTAAGAATCATAGACCTTTTCTTTTCTTTCCATAGATACACGTGCATGTAGATAATCGAAGAACAAAACCATAATTAAATGAGTGGCACTTTTTTTTGCAACACTTGCTCATCTCCATAAATGAGTGCTAATGAATGATTGATTAAAAAAGTGTGAATTAATTGTAGTTTGAAAATTCATTTACAACTTCTTTCCACCTTTTTTAAAGCGTTCTCAAACGCTTCCTAAAAATGTAGAAAGTATTCTACATTTTTAGGATATTATCCATCGAGATATTTAATACCGATTACATTATTAACTCGAACTTATAGAAGACGTATAAGGAACAAATGAAACCAACGTGAACGCTCATTGGCAGTAAAGGTGTAATAAAATGAAAATAGGTATACTATATTATACTGTGGCGTATCGGTTCACATATGGCCCAATTAATGCTCGGTACACTGATGGCCCAATACGCAATGGAAGTTTAAAAGCATTATCTACTGGCGTATTAAGCCACATGTGTCCGAGGGTTTCATTGCGAATATGTGAAGCTAATGACAAAACAACTACACTCAGCTACTCTCCTCACGGTAGCCAGTACCAAACTGAAGCTATGTGCACTCCACAACAGAGGAATACCAGCTCTATCCGGATACGCAGTGAACTTGTTAAAATACGAATTTAGAGTACTCAATTGTGAGAGTGACGTAAGCAAAGCACCCTATTAAAACACTCAATTAGAGCTTTAGATTGGTAAATAACGAAAGAAAACTATAACTGTTTGTTTAATATACCGATTCACTATTAGTTTCTTCAATTTTAACTCCCTTCATTGTCTTAAATACTATCTTAGAATGATGATTTAATGACGTCACGAGAAAACACCTCAACGCGGCTATTACTAAATATTTATTCAGCTTACCAATATCAAACCTACATAAATAATAATTAATTTCAGTAGGACATACTGTTCAAGAGACTGAAATAATATAAACTTATTATGTATTTCCATTATTCAAAACAGTAAATTATTCCCTTCAAATTAATCAGCCTCACAAAGATAACATTCCTTTCACACTTGAGGAATTCCTTGTAGTAGAGACAATGGACTCAATTGTGAGAGTGACGTAAGCAAAGCAGCCTATTAAAACACTGAATTAGGGCTTTAAATTGGTAAATAACGAAAGAAAACTATAACTGTTTGTTTAATATACCGATTCACTATTAGTTTCTTCAATTGTAACTCCCTTCATTGTCTTAAATACTATCTTAGAATGATGATTTGATGACGTCACGAGAAAACACCTCAACGCGGCTATTACTAAATATTTATTCAGCTTACCAATATCAAACCTACATAAATAATAATTAATTTCAGTAGGACATACTATTCAAGAGACTGAAATAATATAAACTTATTATGTATTTCCATTATTCAAAACAGTAAATTATTCCCTTCAAATTAATCAGCCTCACAAAGATAACATTCCTTTCACACATGAGGAATTCCTTGTAGTAGAGACAATGGACTCAATTGTGAGAGTGACGTAAGCAAAGCAGCCTATTAAAACACTCAATTAGGGCTTTAAATTGGTAAATAACGAAAGAAAACTATAACTGTTTGTTTAATATACCGAATCACTATTAGTTTCTTCAATTGTAACTCCCTTCATTGTCTTAAATACTATCTTTGAATGAGGATTTAATGACGTCACGAGTACACGCACCTCAACGCGGCTATTATATTTATTCAGTTTACCAATATCAAACCTACATAAAAAATAATTAATTTCAGTAGGACATACTGTTTCATACATGATACACTCTACATTAACAATTTAATACTCTAACTATATAGTTGTGAATAATATGATAATTACTATCGGTTCAAAACTAATAGCTCATATTTGTATGTATTTGTACGACAGAATGAGTCATTACTTTTGGGACGATTTTAAATTTTAAATATTGAATTTAAACCAACAAAACTGAATAAAAAGTCTATACGGACATATATTTCTAGAATGTAAATTCGATGACCTTTCCAAAAATGTAATCAGATTTTTTGTGAACCCAGTGAAAAAAATGTTATGGGAATTTAAATGGAAAATACAGCTTTTCCTTTAAGTTCAATTTAAACCTACACAACTAAATAAATCGTCTATACGGATATACATTTTCGGAATGTACACTCCATGAGCTTTCCAACGATGTATTCGTTATACTACAAAACCACAGTAGAAAAAAGTTATAAGGCGCGCATTGAAATACGTGCAAAATGTGCTAATTTGACTTTCCCCCCGGGGGGGTGGGTTGGAAGGAGCGTGTTCTGAGGTGAATGAAACATCTTCCATTGAATTCCAATTAAAATTGCTACAAGATAGGCTATGTTAAAAGTTCACCAGCTTCACCAGATAACCATAATAAAATTAATGTAATTAATACATATACGCATATAATGTGAAACAACAACACTCAAATTCAAAATATGACATATTTTTTTTGTGGCTCAATGTTGTCCAAATACCTCAATTTTGGTACCAAACGAAAGGAAATTAAAATATCTATGAGATAGACTGTACTATAAATTCACTGCTACAAATGGAAATAGGGAAATTTGAAAAAAAGGTTTTAATAATTTCAACAAAAAATATTAATAATTCTCTAACTTCTTCATTTATGATACTGCTTCTTTATTATACCAATTTATCATCATTTTACATCTATTATATTAGAAGCATAGAGTGTCACAAGCCAAATGATAAGAAACTACTCAATTATTCGCTATAACATATTCAATTATTATTTCTAAATGAAATGCCACAGTCACCCTCTAAAAATCCTTATCTTGTCATGCATAGAAAATGACAGAGGGGATAGACTGAGGTAAAATAGCTCTAAATTATTAGAATATACTAATTTCACGATAAGGATTCAAATAAATGATTTGTTTACTGAGAAGTTATATTATCATGGGGTTTAGTACGACGAGGAATCCGAATATGTGATCAGATTTTTTGTAAACCCAGTCCAAAAAATGTTATGGGAGATTAAATGGAAAATACAGCTTTTCCTTTAAGTTCAATTTAAACCTACAAAACTGAATAAATCGTCTATACGGATATATATTTTCGGAATGTAGACTCCATGAGCTTTATAATGATGTATTTGTTATACTACTAATCTGTAGCAGAAAAAAGTTATGAAGCGCAAAGAAATAAGTCGAAAATGTGCTAATTTGACTCTGTTTCCCCCCGGGGGGGTGGAAGGAGAGCTCTGAGGTGAATGAAACAGTTTCCATTGAATTGGAAATTAAAATTGCTACAAGATAGGCTATGTTAAAAGTTCACCAGCGTCACCAAATAGTCGTAATAAAATTAATGTAAATAATGAATACGGGAAAGAATGTGAATCCACAGAAAAGTCGGAATTTCTCCTATATCGAATTGAAATGATGTATTTTGGGTATGAACACGTTGTCTGAATGGCTTCATTCTGGTATCATAAGAAAGGAAATTTAAACCTCTATAAGATGGAATAGACTAGAAATTCACAGTCACGATTGGAGATACGTAGAATTGGAAGAAACTGAAAAGTTAGGTTTTCGATAGCATCATAACTTTTTTATTTATTGGCAGATTGAGAAAAACTAAAAACGTGCATGTAGATAATCGAAAGTTCTAAATGTGTGAACGAAATGAAATGCAGGAAGTGTGCAATTACGACCGCCAGAGGGCGCGAGAGTTTCGACCGACATTTAAAGTGGGCGAATCTCCCCCGGGGGTTGATAAATGTGGTATACGGACATATACAGGGGGATAGGGTTTTTGACGAGGATTCCAAATCTGTTATCGGTTTCTCGATAAGTATTACAGAAAAAAAGTTATGAGCAAAAATGTTTTTTATGGGGGTTCCACCAGGGGGAGTGAAGGAGTGATCGTGGGGGTTTGATACTAGTACCGTTAGTTAGATAATTTCGAGCTCTACAAGAGTGTGTGCAAAACAAGTCAGTGACTTTTAACCGAGAGGAGCAGGAGAATTCGGAAAATAGAAATTTCCGATGTTCATATTTTCCGAACGGATCGGAATTTCGGAAAACGGAAAACGCCATCGTTTTCAGAATGAAAAACTGATATAAAAGCAACCTTATTTAATTCAAAAAGTGTTAACCCCCCGATGATGACTTTTGGTCCATAAAGAGTTTACGCATTTTTCTGAAAATTCGTGAGGGTCCACGGTTCACCGAAATGGAAATTGGATGAATGCATCAGAAAGATCTCGAAATTCTCTAGAGAATGGTGTTGGTCAAAAGTTCCTAGGACCCGGGGAACCCCCTTCAACAAGCGTTTCAAAGTTCATTTTTTGGCCAAAAACGGCGTTACAGCTTTTTTTGGTCGATTTTACATGTCGAACTGGTCGACAAAAGTGGTATACGGACAGTACCCATCCGATAGCCACACGTATGGCGCTCACTGTGATGGTAAAATTTTTTCGAAATTCGACCCCTAACCCCCCCAAAATGGGGGTTGAAGTTGACCTCCCTTCGTG
Source organism: Caprella mutica (assembly GCA_947561585.1). NCBI lineage: Eukaryota > Metazoa > Arthropoda > Malacostraca > Amphipoda > Caprellidae > Caprella > Caprella mutica. Next base: position 10,089 of record CANNZV010005011.1, on the reverse strand, counting down.
GACCCGAAGTTGGACCCTGGAACCCTCCGATCGAAACGGGACCCACATCACGTGAAAGATCCCGAAATTCCCTACAAGACCACCTAAGTTTGAATTCCACAGACCCAACCCGAGCTGAGCTACGCGATTCCGAAAATGTAAAATTTTTGCATTTTGGCCCCAAAATTTCTCCGACCGGAAAATTTTTGGAATTTTTTTCGCGCGGAAATGGCACTCACGGCAAAACGGCTGGGTTTGGGAGGAAAGGTCATCAGGTCAAAAAGATGCGGGCACATTTTCCCCATCTAATAGCAGTTCGAGCGCAGCCGATTTCCTCCCCCAACTTCCTCCATGGCGGTTCCCCCAGCACCTATGAAAATCAGTCACTTTTGTGTTTGAGGTCGTGCAGCTCCGACCATGGTCGACACACAGATTTCTGATAGATGGAAATGGATACGTCTCGAAATTGTCCAGACGACACAACAAACCCCAACTCTCTCCTTCCACCGGGGGAGGAGCTATTGGCTCCACCAAAAAAAAAAAACGATTGAATTTAAAAAAATTTTAAAGCCGAAATTCAAAAAAACAGAGACGAGGCGACCTAGGTATCGTGCTCCTCTTCCAGAATCTGAAAACCGCTAAGCTCTAGACCCAAAACCCTAGGAGGAGATATCATTTCTAACTTTAGATATGCTGTTTATATATTTACTTACTTTTCCCAAAGGGAGACACTGTGTGTCTGCGCACGCCAAGCAGGTAGGGAGAGATTCGTATGGGCGGGGTCTCACATTGGCACACAAGAGGGAGCCAAGTGGGGATGGGGGGTCGCAAGCTCCCCCCCATGTATCGTTGGCATGGACGGAGGAGTTTCTCCACTCCCCCCGGGGGGTGGGGAAGTGGAGAAACCCAAAAACTCTTACAAGGTCCATGGTGTGCGTTCATCCGAACAGCTGGCCAGAAAACCACGCGAAGCGCGGCCCCTCACACCGCAACAAACGCCCCACCCGAACACGCATACATTTACTTTTTATTACATCTATATACTTTTTATTACATCTATATACTTTTATTACTTTTTATTACTTTTATTACATCTATATACTTTTATTACTTTTTATTACTTTTATTACTTTTTATTACTTTTACTTTTTATTACTTTTTATTACTTTTATTACTTTTATTACTTTTATTACTTTCATTACTTTTATATACTTTTATTACTTTTATTTATTTCATTTCATTCATTCATTCCCTTCATTTCATTCATTCCCTTCATTTCATAAATTCCATTCATTCTATTCATTCCATCCATTTCATTCATTCTATTCATACCATTCATTCTATTCATTTCATTCATTCTATTCATTCCATTCATTTCATTTTTTAAAAAGTCACACATCTAGGGCGCAAGACACAAGTTCATACATTCATTTTTACCTCCTCCGAGGATATCCGACATACACCGCGCGCTGTGCACGTCTATTTCTATATTTCTGATATTTATAATTTATATATCCTATTTTCATTTCATACATTGCCTCTATCCCACTCTATTTTTATTCATTCCATTTATAGCACTTTGTTGCTCTGACATTCTTCTCTCCCTGTCTCTCACACTTTGTTATTATTTTTAATTGTTTTTTTCATTTATCTTACACTGGTGGTTACATTGTCTATATCTATTTTATTCTATTGTTTCTTTCTATATCATTCTCCTTTCCGTATATCATTCTATTTACCTAAATAAGGTTTATATTACTCCCACTCTCAGTGGCCTTTTCTTTTATTCTTCCATGTTGTTATTCTGCTTACATATCGCAGGGTGAAAAGTTATGTGACATTATCTATGCCACAACTTTCGTGGCATACATGCCGTGGCTTCTGATTTCTCACGGTATGACTAGGACCGCTAACCTAACCTTAGGTGAGATAATTTTCCATACATTCCCTACAGTATACATTTAGTCCCCCCAAAGGTGTATTTAATTGCTAATGTTTGTTTTTATATTAATTGATATTGCTTGTTCGCATACTACTTGGCTATGAAAAATTTATATGATAATGCCTGGTATATTCAGTAAAGTATACATTTTGTACCCCCTCTCCACACCCCCAATGGGACACCGCTAACCTAACCTTAGCACCACCCCCCATACTTTCGCTAAAGTATAAATTTTGTCTAACATCCCCACCTACCCCAGTGGGATCGCTAACCTAACCTCACAGGTGACATGATATGTTCGATACATTCAGTAAAGTATATCTTACCTGACCTTAGGATAAATCTATTCTTGCTAAGGTATACATTTTGTATACCCTCCATCTGCCATTGGGACACAAGCATTAATTAATATATACATGTGTTCTCCAACAGTGTCTTATATATTTCCTTGGTATTATTGGTACGCATCGTGTACGATGCGCAGTTTCTCCCCTTCGGGGAGAAACTGAATATACGCATATAATGTGAAACAACAACACTCAAATTCAAAATATGACATATTTTTTTTGTGGCTCAATGTTGTCCAAATACCTCAATTTTGGTACCAAACGAAAGGAAATTAAAATATCTATGAGATAGACTGTATTATAAATTCACTGCTACAAATGGAAATAGGGAAATTTGAAAAAAAGGTTTTAATAATTTAAACAAAAAATAGTAATAATTCTCTAACTTCTTCATTTATGATTCTGCTTCTTTATTATACCAATTTATCATCATTTTACATCTATTATATTAGAAGCATAGAGTGTCACAAGCCAAATGATAAGAAACTACTCAATTATTCGCTATAACATATTAAATTATTATTTATAAATGAAATGCCACAGTCACCCTCTAAAAATTCTTATCTTGTCATGCATAGAAAATGACAGAGGGGATAGACTGAGGTAAAATATCTCTAAATTATTAGAATATACTAATTTCACGATAAGGATTGAAATAAATGATTTGTTTATCAAGAAGATATATTATCATGGGGTTTAGTACGACGAGGAATCCGACTATGTGATCAGATTTGTTGTAAACCCAGTCAAAAAAATGCTATGGGAGATTAAATGAAAAATACAGCTTTTCCTTTAAGTTCAATTTCAACCTACAAAACTAACCAAATCGTCTATACGGATATATATTTTCGGAATGCAAACTCCATGAGCTTTCCAACGATGTATTTGTTATACTACTAATCTGCAGCAGAAAAAAGTTATGAAGCGCAAAGAAATAAGTCGAAAATGTGCTAATTTGACTCTGTTTCCCCCCGGGGGGGTGGAAGGAGAGCTCTGAGGTGAATGAAACAGTTTCCATTGAATTGTAAATTAAAATTGCTACAAGATAGGCCATGTTACAAGTTCACCAGCGTCACCAAATAGTCGTAATAAAATTAATGTAAATATAATGGATACGGGAAAAATGTGACAGCACAGAAAAGTCGGAATTTCTCCTATATCGAACTGAAATGATGTATTTTGGGTCTGAACACGTTGTCTGAATGGCTTCATTCTGGTATCATAAGAAAGGAAATTTGAATCTCTATAAGATGGAATAGACTAGAAATTCACAGCCACGATTGGAGATACGTAAAATTGGAAAAAACTGAAAAGTTAGGATCATAACTTTTTTATTTATTGGCAGATTGAGAAAAACTAAAAACGTGCATGCAGATAATCGAAAGTTCTACATGTTTGAATGAAATGAGATGCAGCAAGTGTGCAATTACGACCGCCAGAGGGCGCGAGAGTTTCGACGGAAATTTAAAGTGGGCGAATCTCCCCCGGGGGTTGATAAATGTGCTATACGGACATATACAGTGGGATAGGATTTTTGACGAGGATTCCAAATCTGTTATCGGTTTCTCGATAAGTGTTACAGAAAAAAAGTTATGATCAAAAATGTTTTTTGTGGGGGTTCCACCAGGGGGAGTGAAGGAGTGATCGTGGGGGTTTGACACTAGTACCGTTAGTTAGATAATTTCGAGCTCTACAAGAGTGTGTGCAAAACAAGTCAGTGACTTCTAACCGAGAGGAGCAGGAGAATTCGGAAAATAGAAATTTCCGATGTTCATATTTTCCGAACGGATCGGAATTTCGGAAAACGGAAAACGCCATCGTTTTCAGAATGAAAAACTGATATAAAAGCAACCTTATTTAATTCAAAAAGTGTTAATCCCCCGATGATGACTTTTGGTCTATAACGAGTTTACGCATTTTTCTAACGAGTTTACGCATTTTTCTGAAAATTCGTGAGGGTCCAAGGTCCACCGAAATGGAAATTGGATGAATGCATCAGAAAGATCTCGAAATTCTCTAGAGAATGGTGTGGGTCAAAAGTTCCTAGGACCCGGGGAACCCCCTTCAACAAGCGTTTCAAAGTTCATTTTTTGGCCAAAAACGGCGTTACAGCTTTTTTTGGTCGATTTTACATGTCGAATCGGTCGATAAAAGTGGTATACGGACAGTACCCATCTGATAGCCACACGTATGGCGCTCACTGTGATGTTAAATTTTTTTCGAAATTCGACCCCTAACCCCCCCAAAATGGGGGCTGAAGTTGACCTCCCTTCGTGGACCCGAAGTTGGACCCTGGAACCCTCCGATCGAAACATGACCCACATCACGTGAAAGATCCCGAAATTCCCTACAAGACCACACAAGTTTGATTCACACAGACCCAACCCGAGCTGAGCTACGCAATTCCGAAAATGTGACATTTTTTCATTTCGGCCCCAAAATTTCTCCGACCCGAAAATTTTCCGAATTTTTTTCGCGCGGAAATGGCACTCACGGCAAAACGGCTGGGTTTGGGAGGAAAGGTCATCAGGTCAAAAAGATGCGGGCACATTTTCCCCATCTAATAGCAGTTCGAGTTTCTCAGATTTCCTCCCCCAACTCCCTCCATGGCGGTTCCCCCAGCACCTATGAAAATCAGTCACTTTTGTGTTTGAGGTCGTGCAGCTCCGACCATGGTCGACACACAGATTTCTGATAGATGGAAATGGATACGTCTCGAAATTGTCCAGACGACACAACAAACCCCAACTCTCTCCTTCCACCGGGGGAGGAGCTATTGGCTCCACAAAAAAAAAAAAACGATTGAATTTCAAAAAATTTTAAAGCCGAAATTCAAAAAAACAGAACTGAGGCCCTCTGGAGACCCCAATGCTCTTCCATATTCCAAAACCGCTAAGCTCTATCTTCAAAACTGTAGGAAGAGAAAACTTTTCTAACTTTAGTTGCAGTGCCGGTATATTTACTTGCTTTTCCCAAAGGGAGTACTGCGAGTCTGCGCACGCCGAGTAGGTACGGAGAGATACGAATGGGCGGGGTCTCACATTGGCACACAAAATAGAGCTAAGTGGGGATGGAGGGTCGCAAGCTCCCCTCCATGTATCGTTGGCATGGACGGAGGAGTTTCTCCACTCCCCCCGGGGGTGGGGGAAGTGGAGAAACCCAAATACTCCAACAAGGTCCATGGTGTGCGTTCTTCCGAACAGCTGGCCAGAAAACCACGCGAAGCGCGGCCCCTCACACCGCACAAACACCCCACCCGAACACGCATACCTTTTATTGCATCTATATACTTTTATTACTTTTTATTACATCTATATACTTTTATTACTTTTTATTACATCTATATACTTTTATTACTTTTTATTACTTTTTATTACTTTTTATTACTTTTTATTACTTTTTATTACTTTTTATTACTTTTATTACTTTTATTACTTTTATTACTTTTATTACTTTTATTACTTTTTATTACTTTTATTACTTTTATTACTTTCATTACTTTTATATACTTTTATTACTTTTATTTATTTCATTTCATTCATTCATTCCCTTCATTTCATTCATTCCCTTCATTTCATAAATTCCATTCATTCTATTCATTCCATCCATTTCATTCATTCTATTCATACCATTCATTCTATTCATTCCATTCATTCTATTCATTCCATTCATTTCATTTTTTAAAAAGTCACACATCTAGGGCGCAAGACACAAGTTCATACATTCATTTTTACCTCCTCCGAGGATATCCGACATACACCGCGCGCTGAGCACGTATATTTCTGATATTTATAATTTATATATCCTATTTTCATTTCATACATAGCCTCTATCCCACTCTATTTTTATTCATTCCATTTTTAGCACTTTGTTGCTCTGACATTTTTCTCTCCCTGTCTCTCACACTTTGTTATTATTTTTAATTGTTTTTTTCATTTATCTTACACTGGTGGTTACATTGTCTATATCTATTTTATTCTATTGTTTCTTTCTATATCATTCTCCTTTCCGTATATCATTCTATTTACCTAAATAAGGTTTATATTACTCCCACTCTCAGTGGCCTTTTCTTTTATTCTTCCATGTTGTTATTCTGCTTACATATCGCAGGGTGAAAAGTTATGTGACATTATCTATGCCACAACTTTCGTGGCATACATGCCGTGGCTTCTGATTTCTCACGGTATGACTAGGACCGCTAACCTAACCTTAGGTGAGATAATTTTCCATACATTCCCTACAGTATACATTTAGTCCCCCCAAAGGTGTATTTAATTGCTAATGTTTGTTTTTATATTAATTGATATTGCTTGTTCGCATACTACTTGGCTATGAAAAATTTATATGATAATGCCTGGTATATTCAGTAAAGTATACATTTTGTACCCCCTCTCCACACCCCCAATGGGACACCGCTAACCTAACCTTAGCACCACCCCCCATACTTTCGCTAAAGTATAAATTTTGTCTAACATCCCCACCTACCCCAGTGGGATCGCTAACCTAACCTCACAGGTGACATGATATGTTCGATACTTTCAGTAAAGTATATCTTACCTGACCTTAGGATAAATCTATTCTTGCTAAGGTATACATTTTGTATACCCTCCATCTGCCATTGGGACACAAGCATTAATTAATATATACATGTGTTCTCCAACAGTGTCTTATATATTTCCTTGGTATTATTGGTACGCATCATGTACGATGCGCAGTTTCTCCCCTTCGGGGAGAAACTGAATATACGCATATAATGTGAAACAACAACACTCAAATTCAAAATATGACATATTTTTTTTGTGGCTCAATGTTGTCCAAATACCTCAATTTTGGTACCAAACGAAAGGAAATTAAAATATCTATGAGATAGACTGTACTATAAATTCACTGCTACAAATGGAAATAGGGAAATTTGAAAAAAAAGGTTTTAATAATTTCAACAAAAAATATTAATAATTCTCTAACTTCTTCATTTATGATACTGCTTCTTTATTATACCAATTTATCATCATTTTACATCTATTATATTAGAAGCATAGAGTGTCACAAGCCAAATGATAAGAAACTACTCAATTATTCGCTATAACATATTAAATTATTATTTATAAATGAAATGCCACAGTCACCCTCTAAAAATTCTTATCTTGTCATGCATAGAAAATGACAGAGGGGATAGACTGAGGTAAAATATCTCTAAATTATTAGAATATACTAATTTCACGATAAGGATTCAAATAAATGATTTGTTTACTGAGAAGTTATATTATCATGGGGTTTAGTACGACGAGGAATCCGAATATGTGATCAGATTTTTTGTAAACCCAGTCCAAAAAATGTTATGGGAGATTAAATGGAAAATACAGCTTTTCCTTTAAGTTCAATTTAAACCTACAAAACTGAATAAATCGTCTATACGGATAAATATTTTCGGAATGTAGACTCCATGAGCTTTATAATGATGTATTTGTTATACTACTAATCTGCAGCAGAAAAAAGTTATGAAGCGCAAAGAAATAAGTCGAAAATGTGCTAATTTGACTCTGTTTCCCCCCGGGGGGGTGGAAGGAGAGCTCTGAGGTGAATGAAACAGCTTCCATTGAATTGGAAATTAAAATTGCTACAAGATAGGCTATGTTAGAAGTTCACCAGCGTCACCAAATAGTCGTAATAAAATTAATGTAAATATAATGGATACGGGAAAAATGTGAATGCACAGAAAAGTCGGAATTTCTCCTATATCGAACTGAAATGATGTATTTTGGGTATGAACACGTTGTCTGAATGGCTTCATTGTGGTATCATAAGAAAGGAAATTTGAACCTCTATAAGATGGAATAGACTAGAAATTCACAGCCACGATTGGAGATACGTAAAATTGGAAAAAACTGAAAAGTTAGGATCATAACTTTTTTATTTATTGTCAGATTGAGAAAAACTAAAAACGTGCATGCAGATAATCGAAAGTTCTACATGTTTGAACGAAATGAGATGCAGCAAGTGTGCAATTACGACCGCCAGAGGGCGCGAGAGTTTCGACGGAAATTTAAAGTGGGCGAATCTCCCCCGGGGGTTGATAAATGTGCTATACGGACATGTACAGTGGGATAGGATTTTTGCCGAGGATTCCAAATCTGTTATCGGTTTCTCGATAAGTGTTACAGAAAAAAAGTTATGAGCAAAAATGTTTTTTGTGGGGGTTCCACCAGGGGGAGTGAAGGAGTGATCGTGGGGGTTTGATACTAGTACCGTTAGTTAGATCATTTCGAGCTCTACAAGAGTGTGTGCAAAACAAGTCAGTGACTTTTAACCGAGAGGAGCAGGAGAATTCGGAAAATAGAAATTTCCGATGTTCATATTTTCCGAACGGATCGGAATTTCGGAAAACGGAAAACGCCATCGTTTTCAGAATGAAAAACTGATATAAAAGCAACCTTATTTAATTCAAAAAGTGTTAATCCCCCGATGATGACTTTTGGTCTATAACGAGTTTACGCATTTTTCTAACGAGTTTACGCATTTTTCTGAAAATTCGTGAGGGTCCAAGGTCCACCGAAATGGAAATTGAATTATTGCATCAGAAAGATCTCGAAATTCTCTAGAGAATGGTGTGGGTCAAAAGTTCCTAGGACCCGGGGAACCCCCTTCAACAAGCGTTTCAAAGTTCATTTTTTGGCCAAAAACGGCGTTACAGCTTTTTTTGGTCGATTTTACATGTCGAACCGGTCGACAAAAGTGGTATACGGACAGTACCCATCCGATAGCCACACGTATGGCGCTCACTGTGATGTTAAATTTTTTTCGAAATTCGACCCCTAACCCCCCCAAAATGGGGGCTGAAGTTGACCTCCCTTCGTGGACCCGAAGTTGGACCCTGGAACCCTCTGATCGAAACGGGACCCACACCACGTGAAAGATCCCGAAATTCCCTACAAGACCACCTAAGTTTGAATTCCACAGACCCAACCCGAGCTGAGCTACGCGATTCCGAAAATGTAAAATTTTTGCATTTTGGCCCCAAAATTTCTCCGACCGGAAAATTTTTGGAATTTTTTTCGCGCGGAAATGGCACTCACGGCAAAACGGCTGGGTTTAGGAGGAAAGGTCATCAGGTCAAAAAGATGCGGGCACATTTTCCCCATCTAATAGCAGTTCGAGCGTAGCCGATTTCCTCCCCCAACTTCCTCCATGGCGGTTCCCCCAGCACCTATGAAAATCAGTCACTTTTGTGTTTGAGGTCGTGCAGCTCCGACCATGGTCGACACACAGATTTCTGATAGATGGAAATGGATACGTCTCGAAATTGTCCACACGACACAACAAACCTCAACTCTCTCCTTCCACCGGGGGAGGAGCTATTGGCTCCACCAAAAAAAAAAAACGATTGAATTTTAAAAAATTTTAAAGCCGAAATTCAAAAAAAGAGAGACGAGGCGACCTAGATATCGTGCTCCTCTACCAGAATCTGAAAACCGCTAAGCTCTAGACCCAAAACTCTAGGAGGAGATATCATTTCTAACTTTAGATATGCTGTTTATATATTTACTTACTTTTCCCAAAGGGAGACACTGTGTGTCTGCGCACGCCAAGCAGGTAGGGAGAGATTCGTATGGGCGGGGTCTCACATTGGCACACAAGAGGGAGCTAAGTGGGGATGGAGGGTCGCAAGCTCCCCTCCATGTATCGTTGGCATGGACGGAGGAGTTTCTCCACTCCCCCCGGGGGGTGGGGAAGTGGAGAAACCCAAAAACTCCAACAAGGTCCATGGTGTGCGTTCATCCGAACAGCTGGCCAGAGGTGA
>CANNZV010005010.1:0-32160 GCA_947561585.1 Caprella mutica | reverse complement strand
AGATAAACATTGTATGGTAGATAAACATTGTATGGTAGATAAACATTGTATGGTAGATAAACATTGTATGGTAGATAAACATTGTATGGTAGATAAACATTGTATGGTAGATAAACATTGTATGGTAGATAAACATTGTATGGTAGATAAACATTGTATGGTAGATAAACATTGTATGGTAGATAAACATTGTATGGTAGATAAACATTGTATGGTAGATAAACATTGTATGGTAGATAAACATTGTATGGTAGATAAACATTGTATGGTAGATAAACATTGTATGGTAGATAAACATTGTATGGTAGATAAACATTGTATGGTAGATAAACATTGTATGGTAGATAAACATTGTATGGTAGATAAACATTGTATGGTAGATAAACATTGTATGGTAGATAAACATTGTATGGTAGATAAACATTGTATGGTAGATAAACATTGTATGGTAGATAAACATTGTATGGTAGATAAACATTGTATGGTAGATAAACATTGTATGGTAGATAAACATTGTATGGTAGATAAACATTGTATGGTAGATAAACATTGTATGGTAGATAAACATTGTATGGTAGATAAACATTGTATGGTAGATAAACATTGTATGGTAGATAAACATTGTATGGTAGATAAACATTGTATGGTAGATAAACATTGTATGGTAGATAAACATTGTATGGTAGATAAACATTGTATGGTAGATAAACATTGTATGGTAGATAAACATTGTATGGTAGATAAACATTGTATGGTAGATAAACATTGTATGGTAGATAAACATTGTATGGTAGATAAACATTGTATGGTAGATAAACATTGTTTGGTAGATATACATTGTATGGTAGATAAACATTGTATGGTAGATAAACATTGTATGGTAGATAAACATTGTATGGTAGATAAACATTGTATGGTAGATAAACATTGTATGGTAGATAAACATTGTATGGTAGATAAACATTGTATGGTAGATAAACATTGTATGGTAGATAAACATTGTATGGTAGATAAACATTGTTTGGTAGATATACATTGTATGGTAGATAAACATTGTATGGTAGATAAACATTGTTTGGTAGATATACATTGTATGGTAGATAAACATTGTATGGTAGATAAACATTGTTTGGTAGATATACATTGTATGGTAGATATACATTGTATGGTAGATAAACATTGTATGGTAGATAAACATTGTATGGTAGATAAACATTGTTTGGTAGATATACATTGTATGGTAGATAAACATTGTATGGTAGATAAACATTGTATGGTAGATAAACATTGTATGGTAGATAAACATTGTATGGTAGACAAACATTGTATGGTAGACAAACATTGTATGGTAGACAAACATTGTATGGTAGACAAACATTGTATGGTAGATAAACATTGTATGGTAGATAAACATTGTATGGTAGATAAACATTGTATGGTAGACAAACATTGTATGGTAGACAAACATTGTATGGTAGATAAACATTGTATGGTAGATAAACATTGTATGGTAGATAAACATTGTATGGTAGATAAACATTGTATGGTAGATAAACATTGTATGGTAGACAAACATTGTATGGTAGATAAACATTGTATGGTAGATAAACATTGTATGGTAGATAAACATTGTATGGTAGATAAACATTGTATGGTAGATAAACATTGTATGGTAGATAAACATTGTATGGTAGATAAACATTGTATGGTAGATAAACATTGTATGGTAGATAAACATTGTATGGTAGATAAACATTGTATGGTAGATAAACATTGTATGGTAGATAAACATTGTATGGTAGATAAACATTGTATGGTAGATAAACATTGTATGGTAGATAAACATTGTATGGTAGATAAACATTGTATGGTAGATAAACATTGTATGGTAGATAAACATTGTATGGTAGATAAACATTGTATGGTAGATAAACATTGTATGGTAGATAAACATTGTATGGTAGATAAATATTGTATGGTAGATAAACATTGTATGGTAGATAAACATTGTATGGTAGATAAACATTGTATGGTAGATAAACATTGTATGGTAGATAAACATTGTATGGTAGATAAACATTGTATGGTAGATAAACATTGTATGGTAGATAAACATTGTATGGTAGATAAACATTGTATGGTAGATAAACATTGTATGGTAGATAAACATTGTATGGTAGATAAACATTGTATGGTAGATAAACATTGTATGGTAGTGACAATTTTAAATTTCTTGTTACTTTTATTCGCTTCAGTTACCGTTTGGTAAATATTTTCTATAACATGAGAAAGAAAAGCGAGACATGTCCCACACTTATTAGATTTTCATAAGTCTGAGACGTAATACGAGCGGGGTATGCCTTCACATTTTATATAGCAATGATTAAAATTTAAATCATTTAATAATTTAAATTTATAACACAAAATAAATGGATCGGAACACAAATAAATGCTTTTGACACGGACCTCGAAGTCTATGTTCCTTTTTACGCATTTTAGGTAACGTGTTTTATTGTTCAAGGGATGAGGATGAAGTTAACTTTAAAATAACATAATAAACAAATTACACTAATTTATACAAAATAAAGGATTTATACTTAAGCATGAGAAATATGATCGAAATAAACACGCATTCTGGATACTTTCCGCACTTACAAAACAACTTCTTAAATACTACTTTATAGTCTAACCGTTCATTTATATCTCAACTAAATCATTTCTCTACTAAGGTACAAAAGAGTTTTTGAAGTTTCAAAACCTTTGAGCATATTATCTACAAGAAACGATTCACATATGTATATTAAAACCTGAAATGCGACGTGACCCACCGGTGGTCACGTCGCAAAGAACGTGTTGAAGATAGAAACTTAGATTCGAAGGCAGTAGGACAGGAGAGGAAATTTAGCGTTAGTACGATAGTGTGAACTGAACACTAATAAAGCATAAAACCTAAAGCGAGTACAGAACTAATACTTTAATAAACTATTTGATTGGTAGATCTTTGTAGAATAAATAGATGTCCATTACAAGTAAGTTTTATGAACAGAGCATTTGTAGAGACTCGTAACGAAGTTACAGAGTTCACTCCAACCCATCCATGTAAAAAGAAATGACTTTTAACTCCAAAGTGTCATCTAGCAAATAAAAAATAGAGAGAGGTATATAGTATGCAGTGGACATTTTATTTACTTTGATATGCATAGAGCTGACTTTGGAAAATATTTATGATACGTGGGAATGTATTCTAATTTATTCATTATATAGCGTTATATTTTATATTCAGCTTTCGAATTCTGGGTCGAAAAAAATATATAGTTACAAATATTCATGACTCATTAATATCATAAATATTTGATTTATATATTTTGTGTATAGTGATTGCCTTTTAATTGTTTTTTAGCTTTTTAGTTCTTGAATTTTTTATTATTAATTTTTTTTTATTTTTTTATTTTTTTGAAAATATTTTTTCCAATTAAGTTTCTCAATCTATAACTAAATCTGCTAGATTGGTGCATCTTTTTTTAGCATTGGGTGCTTTACAATATTAAAAATATGTTATTATAAAATACAAAATCTTATATCATTCATTTTATTCATTACAAACACTGCTATAACACTGATATGAATAAATAATCTTTAATTATAATAATTTTCATCTTAATCAATGTGCGACCATCTTTTTAATATTTATACAATTTATTATATACTTATGACTCATTTAAGAGGACCTACTCTCTTAAAAAAAGGTTAATTTGTTGATTTATAAGTTTGAAATTTGTAGGGTATATGTAACTATTTTTTTATTAGCCATTTTTTTTTCTTTTCTCCCTTCACCCCCACCCCCCAAAAATGAGGGGTGGGGGTAAGTTTCTAAATGTTTCTCCTACTGCAATTTTTGAGCTAGAAACATGGAGTTAGTTTTACCTGATTTAGTATTAAGTTTCTCATGAAGTTGAGTCTTCTCTAATTTTATCTCAGATTTTTTTTTCTAAATTAAAAAAAAAATTGAATTTTTTTATATATTTCTGTGTACTCATGAACACATTAAATTTTTTGTAAAAACCGTCTGTTACTTTGCAGGCAACTAAATTCTGAAGAAAATGAAACAAACAAGTTGTCTCTGGCTCAGAAACTGCAGAAGGTCAAAAATTGAACTTTTTACGGATGTCAATTTCCTAATTGTTTCTTTAAAAAAGTATAAAAAAAAACACCTCTAGATGATTGCATTGAGCTCTGATATTTTATCAAGTTATCCAAGAGACTATGTATGTATAATGCTCAATTTTCGATATTTTTTCAGATTTTAGTGAGTAAATCCTTTAATTCATACTCCATAATTCTTGATTTTTATTTTACCGATACTATAATAAATGTTTGATTTTGATGTATAAAGGCTTATTTTAAAGTTTATTATATTCATACTTTATTTTATATTAACATCATCATTATTAAATCTAATTATCGCCAATTCATCGGTTATAATTATATACGTCATACAAGATTCCAAGAAAATACAATCGTAATTAATAATGATTTTAAAACACTTTCAGGCTATCGTCTTTCGTCGGACATTCCCGAAAAAAAATGGATAATGTCTTTATTATGATATTTTACGGTAAAATACCATCAATATTTACCGTAATGGACAATAACAGACTATCTGCCGATAGTAAATTCTAAGATTATTATATCAAATTATTCTACCAAGACAATCTGTTTAATTATTCTACTCAAATTATCTCGTTTTTTAAAATAATTCCATATTTTGAGTACACAAATGACGGGTGTTTTTCCTCGCTAAATCCTTGGAATATTCCAAGTCTCTCTCACTCGTTCCAAGTGTTCCAGAAAGAAGTCTTTTGTTAGGGAGAAAATTGGCTCGGAAGTGATTATTCTGGGGGTGAATGAGCCCCCTTTGTGTCCCCAGAAAGGAGAATGACTCCCTATTTGAAGGACCTCAGGCAGGAAGGGTTTATCACATCCATTTGCCATTCTTTGATACCTTTCTTTCATATTTTAAACGAAGATATTTTGTTATATTATGTTTATATTTTTCTAATTTATAAATTATTACTGGATTGCTTATAAATGGTATTAATTTATTTGTATTAGTTAAATAAGCTTAACTTTTCAATGAATTTTCATTAATTAAAAATAATTTTTTTTGTGTAAGGTATGAATTTAAGGAAACAATTTGTTTTAATGTTCAAAATAATTATCGTATAACAAAACAGAAATTAGGGTAAGCTGCAGGTTATTGAACGTTTCCATATTTTCGATCATGTTAAAAAGTATATACTAAATATTATTTACATTTTTACTATGTGATCGAAAATGCGGAACCGTCCAATAACTCAGAACCTACCCTTGACTACATAATACTATTTTTACTCGATTATTAGTTACCATTTACCAGTGATTATTATTTCAATGAATTAATAATTATAAAATGATTGAAATGTTATTCCCAGTGAGTTGAATTAAGTTACTTTATTATTCAATTAATTAGATATTTTTATCTATCAATAATTAATGGAATATTAATTAGGTCTAAAATTAAAAGAATCGAAAAAAAACATTCATTTTCCGTCTCTATATAAATAATATATATATATAATATTAATTAATCCACATAAACTTAGCAAATATAACATATTTTATTCAATGTCAAATAAACTTTAAATAAATATCCACTATTTTTATCATGAAATATTTTACAACTCGAAAGAATTATAGTATAGAAACTAGCTTTTATTTATAAGATTTATTTTCAATAGTAACTTATATGTGTGAATACCGTGGAGATTTTCAGTAAAGCAGTAAAGACATTGCAGGAAGCAAGCATCATTCCTGGGATATTGAGGGAATATTCCAGGGAAGAAGGATTTATTCCTGGGTTATTCCCTTAATATCTCAGGAATAAATATTCCTTCTTCCCTGGAATTGTATGCTTTCAGTAAAATATTTATTAAATGTTTTTTATGATTTTTTTTTCATTCAT
Source organism: Caprella mutica (assembly GCA_947561585.1). NCBI lineage: Eukaryota > Metazoa > Arthropoda > Malacostraca > Amphipoda > Caprellidae > Caprella > Caprella mutica. Next base: position 26,159 of record CANNZV010005010.1, on the reverse strand, counting down.
TGTCTAACCGATTGATTTATAAATACATATATTTACATGTACAAAAATGTAAAAACTATCATAGATACAATTAAAAAAATGTTAAATTGTAACATTTCTATATTTTTTCCCAATATATCGAAAATGTTGAAGCGTACTCCAACAATTCTTTATTAATTATTGATAAATAATTAATAAAATATCGAGGAAAAAAATCATAAAGTTTATATTAATTAATTGATTTCTTCTGTATGATTATCCTACATTTCTGTTTGAAATTATTTTATCAAAAGTAACTGAAATCTTAGTTGTAATTACCGTGGATTTACTTTCTGGATATGAAAACAAATTCATTTTGATTTCAACTAATTCATGAAAATGAAGATAGAGTGCTATTATTTTTATTATTTATAGTTGATTAGAAAAGCTTTTTATGTATCTGAAATAGGATGACAAAAAAGTTGAATACATTTCTATTCATACTTGACTGATTTTATACATGTTGATTAAAAAGTATCATAAATGAATAATTCAAAGATAAACATGTTCATATGATCAAAAGAGAATTCTTTACATGAATATAAAGTAACATTTACTTCCATTAAAGTTATATAACTAGGATTAAATTCAATTATACTAATGCTTTATAAAGTACAACTATCATAGCATCTTTTCTCTCCCTCAACTCATGATGGAAACGCCATCAAACGATCAAAATAAAGATCATTTCTTTAGAACTTTCACTGAGGGAATATTTAGTTAATTTCTTATGTTTCTGACGCAAGAAATGATTCACTCAAAAGATTTTCTTTCAAGAAAAAACCTACAAAGAAAGGAGAGTATATCACAAACGCGGTTGCAGAGAACTAATTCAATTAATATTTATGAGTAACATGTTTTTTCCGCAGTTCAGAGAGAGTATTTACGTTGCTGGTGCTAGGCTTTATTAATGCAGGCTTGATAGTAATGTTATCGAGGCTACATTGGCACAATATTGTTACATTAATGGAAATGTTGTAGTCAGGTTGGGGCAATGTTGTTACAATATTGTAGAAGTATGGTACCATTAGTGATTGAACCTCTCACCGACAACACTTTCGCCAATAATTTTAGAAACGCTAATAATGATTAATAGCGGACTTGAGGTTAGGTTAGCGGTCCGATTGGGGGGGGGCGGGGGAGTGTCATCCCATCTCTCAATAATCAAAAATCCCAGTGGCTCGATAGTTTGAGATTTTGACATGAAATCGTAATTTAGTTTGTCGTATCCGCTAGTTTGTTGTACTGCACACTTCATGATTGTTTAATGACGTGGCAGGGTGGTTAGGTGGCGGCACGGTCCCACGATAACATATAAACAATAAATAAACTATAAAAGTGCCGAGTTCTCTTTCAGGTTCGATAGTAACACTATATTTATTTTACTGCTTTTTACTATAGATTGTCATATTTTCAACATTAGTAATGTTGTCTGAAATTATTCATCTTTGTAATTTGATATTTCTCTATGTTCAGGTCATACCATTCCGAGGTGTAGCTAAATACTTCATAAGAGATTTAAATGATTTATTGTATACTAGTGTACTTTCCCGTCAAAAATAACTGGTCATCATGAATACCAATTTATTACCCGTTGTTATATTATTTTTAATGAATTCAATTAAAATTATATTTTCCGCATAGTCTAATTTATTTTATAGATAAAATACATTTAAAAATTGAATAAAAACAGGGGAATTTAAATATCAAGTCAATATATTCCAGTGCGTATCATAGTTACATTCTTCATGTTTAATACCCGTAGTGTAAAAGCGGACACCAAATAAATAAGCACACTACGGAAATTATTAGCATAGATATTCATTTCTGTATATTTTTACCTGTGAGAGATATTGAAAGGTTAATAAAAAATATAAATATCGAGAATTGAAGGTAAAATCTTTTCATTTTCAAAGATTTATTATTTTACAGCATATATTTGAAAGTGAGTATCACTGATACACAATTACTAAAGAATTGAGTATCACATATGTGATATTATGTATCACAGATACTGAAAGATAATCAACAGAATGCTAGTCTTGAAATTGTTTAGATACTAGAATTTAATTTTCGAAAACAAGACTTCTTACATTAATTAAAATTCTTTGCTTTTCTGTTTAATTAAAAAATAGAACAAGAAAAACATTACTGAACACATTAGGTGGATAAGTAAGGTAGAGACGCAGTAAGAAAGTTAGGGTGGAGCCATGGAAGATTAACTTGGATTCTTTTTCAATCTTCTATGTTCCAGCCATAGCTCTTTAATGAGATTATCATTACAATAGAGATGGATGCCTCTCATAATCTTCCTCTATTCATTTTTGTTTTGGAGGATTATGATGGGCTTATAGAAGAACCAGCCTTAACTTTATATTTAATTTTCGTAATGATAATATTGGGGATATGGAAGATTAAATGGATTGGCCCCGCCATAATCTTTGATGTCCCACCATAATCTTCAATGACCCTACAATAAGCATTGATATCCCTACCATAATCTTCAATGACCCTACAATAGCTTCGATATCCCCACCATAATCTTCGATATCCCTACCATAATATCCGATGTCCCTACCAAAATATTCCAAATCACCCATATTTTTCGATGTCCTCATCATAATCTTCGATGTCTCCATCATAATCTTGAAATACCCAAAATGTTAATCGAAAGCCCCACCATAAAATATGAAAGCTCTACCATAATCTTCGAAAGCCCCACCATAATCTTCGAAAGCCCCACCATAATCTTCGAAGTCCCAACAATATTCTTTGATATCCCTACCATAATCTTCACAAGCACCCATATTATTCGAAAGTCCCACCATAATCTCTGAAAGCTCCTCCAATAATCTTATCAGCCCCACCATAATCTTCGAAAGCCCCACCACAATCTTCGAAAGCCCCACCATAATCTTCGAAAGCCGTACCATGATCTACGAAATCCCCACCATAATCTTCGAAAGCCCACCATAATCTTAGATGCACCACTTTAACCTTCAAAAGCCCCACCATAATCTTCGAAAGCCCCACCATCTCACTATCTCCCCTTTTCCCCACAGTTGTTCCCCAGGATGGAGAGTTTGGGTCACTGCCCCAGTTCACCATGAGGAGCCTTAGGCTGCAGGTACCAGAGGGATCAGAGGTTCGCATCCCGTGTACCACCGACAGGACTTGTGAGTTGAAAAACAATATAATGACATTTCTATTAGCACACATGTTATTTATCACTATTTTAACTGTTATTTTCGAGTTATTATCTCAATTCTTTTTGATACATATTCAAACGATTGTTTTTGATCAATATTCTAACTAAAATTTGTGATAAATAATCTCAAAGATTCCTTTCTAAACCTAATTTAAACTTAAAATTGACCAAATTGTATTCAATTACTTCCTATAAAGGAAACAGACTAACTAATATACAGAAAAATATTTCTATTTTCAATTACTATATGAAATGAATTTAAATCAAAATCCAATATAAAATTCCAATCGTTATTTATCATAAATTTTAAGCACTTACAGTGTATTATACAATATATATTGTGTTTCTTTTAATTAAAATTAGGTTTTAATATTCCTGAGGATAATTTCTGCATTAATCGAAATCTTGAAAAAGGGCAGTTTCTATTATCAGTCTTGTTGTACCTCTTGTTTCTGATATTGAGGTTTCCAAAGATAAAATCTATTGCTTAAAATTCCTTTCTGATTAGTAAATTGATGAAACAAACATAATAGATTATCTTTTAATAAAGGCTGTTCTTAATTCACCAGATGACATACCAATGATAATTAAAAAAGAAGAGGATGACAATAACAGAGAGAAGCTCCTGTTTGTCGGGACGGTGAAAACAGTTCGCGAGGACCGCTACAGAATAGAGGAAAATGAAGTGATTGTGTCAGACATTGTGAAGTCCGACGCAGGACCGTACCTTTGTTACTATCAGGACAACACCGAGTTGAAACTGAGGCACTTTGTTGAGGTCCTTTTCCCCCCAACCATCCACTCCATCTCCCCCATCCAGCAGAAGGTCTTCAAGGGGGCTACTGTGACTCTAGAATGCACCGCTGATGGTAATCCCAAACCTAAGATCCTTTGGTCCAAGGTAGGGGGGAAGCTACCCTCTGGGGCCCCCTCTGTGCACGGTGTGAGCCTAACACTCGAAGATGTTGATCGACACGTCGAAGGCAGGTACATCTGTTCTGCGGATAATGGCGTCGGTTCTTCGGTACAAGTTGAGATGAGTGTTGAAGTCGAGTACGCACCGGAAATAATTACTGAACAGGTACGTAAAATTAAATAACTGATTGTCAGTTTATGAAATGTGTTTATAATCATTGATAAAAAAAGCTCTGTAAACAATAATTAAACGATAATCCAATTGTAATTCATCATAAATTGAACACACTTATAGTCTGTCGTCTTTCGTCGGAAATGATAATGTCTTTATTATGATATTTTACGATAATTTGCCATCAATATTTACCGTGATGGACAAAAACAGACAATCTACCGACTGTAAATTTACAAACTAGGATCAAACAAAATGTAAATTTTATTATTGTAACTAAAATATCAGGTACTCAACGTATTGGGACACATGTGCACCAAATGAGGGATTTTTAATTTTTAGTAAAGGCCCTTTTAATTCTGAATATATTTAAATAATTTATTATCATGAAACCCTAGTTCAACATTTTCGAACAAATGTGAATTTTTTTACATTTTTACTCGATATCATAATTTGTAACCATGATACCAACAGGTATCTTGAATACGAGTAGAAATAACGAATTAAAATGTTAAATATTTCCCTATTTGATCGAAAATGTGGAACCGACCGATAACTCGCAAATTACCTAATATTTAATTAAGTATTGAATAGACACGAGTTTAAAAATTATACACGAGCAATTTGATATTTCAGAAATATTTAAATATTATCAATGACTGTTAGATACATAATATTTCCTTCCCATTTGAAATGCAAATACTCTTAATCTTAAAATTTAATAAAGAATCATCCATCCTTAAAATTATTCGAATTAATAATAAAAAGAAATAATTTATTCGCAGGATTAAATGAATGTAATTGAAAATAAATTATAGAAAGAAAGATAGGTTTAACTTATAAGGTACTATTGCATGGAAATTAATTGGGAATTGAAATATAATTTTAATTCCCTATGCAAATAATAACTATTTAATCTTCATATCTGAAAATAGTACACATTCTACTTATTCACTTTGATGAGTATTTTAACACTGCTCTGTGATGTGCAAATGGATAATTAATTAATAGTACATTAGCTTGATTAGGTAGATGTGTTTTGAAAGATATTTCATATAATGATCGAAAAAAATAACTCTACGGTAATTACATCTAATATTTCAGTAACTTTTCAAACCAACTCCATATAATTTAAGCATAATCATTAGATAGAAAGTTTAATTATTTTTTGAAATCGAGAAATTTAATTGTTCCTCATGTTCATTTAATGATTAAAAACAATTATATTTCATTTAAAAACAATATCCTACTCTCTTTTTCGTAGGAGGTCATTCGGACAGGCGAGAAGGATACCGTAGAGTTGGTGTGTGTGGTACACGCTAGACCACCTGCTACTGTAGTGTGGAAGAGAGAAGAGACTACTCTGAAACATATCAACAGGTAACAGGGGTGGTATTGTACTGTTAGTAGGTAACAGGGGTGGTATTGTACTGTTAGTAGGTAACAGGGGTGGTATTGTACTGTTAGTAGGTAACAGGGGTGGTATTGCTCATTTTAACATTAACTCTTCTTTTGTGACTAGTGTTAGCGATGAAGAGGCTGGTGAGAGACATCTTCTGCTGCTATCGTCAGTAACGATGGACGATTTAGGCATCTACGAATGCACCGCTAACAACTCTATCGGTAAAACAGCCAAGGATATTATCGTTACGGGTGAGATTAAATAGTACTTGAATTAAATGTTATCTATTTATTTTTGAAAGTGCGCGTTTAAATCCTGATGTGTAAGATATTGATAAATAAAATATGGTAATTAACCTATATATAATATTTGAATTGATTTTTACTTTAATTAAATCTTATTTTATTAAATATCACTTAATATTATTAATAAAATTAAATTTTACTTAATTTGAATATTATTTACATCATATTTTCATTAAATATTATTTTTCAATATAATATAAATATAAATATTACTGAAACTATCTATTATATGTACTAAATATTATTCTTATTCAATATTTTGATATTAAATATTAGACTTTACTAAGGTATATGTTTTCATGAACTTTAATTTTTTTTATTTACGAAAACTGTCCCTTGCACTTAGATCAAGTATTACGGTAGGTTTGTATCTTTATAATACTACTACAGTAACTGTTATTGAATTTAGTATGTATTATGGATGAACATATTCTGATTAAACAAAAAAATTGTCTCTCAAAAGCCAAATTTTTTTAAAAATAATTAGTGTTAATATTATTGTAGCACATGGCCCCGTAGTCATGATATACTGCCACAAACGGTTTGTTTCTCCTTTTAATATATATTTCTTAATGAAAGTGTGACACACGGACAGACAGACGAACGCAGCTCTTATCATAGTACAAATATAGTTGGTAAATTTATGTTAACAAGTGATCGTGAAAGTATTAGTGTTATAGTTATTTATATCGCTTCAGTTTTCAAAGTAATATAACACTTTTTTCTACTGTCCAATGGTTGTAAAAAAATATTTAATCTGAAAATATTTAAAGGAAAGTTTTTACTGAAAATATTCATTTACATTTATTATAATAAACAATAAATAGCAATTTTAATTGGTTTTCTTCCTACCGATATAGAAAAAAATCATATTAGAATTAAATATCATTAAAAAATTGTAACCTATTGAGATAGTCATCAGGTAATTGTCACTTTACCCTGTATTCATTTTGGTAATATTCTTTTTGCAGACAAGCCGAAGACACCGATCTTCACGTCAAATCACCATAGCGCATACGAGAACTCTTACACTCTAACTTGGGACACCGAAAGTTACTACCCGATTACGGAGTATTGGATACGGTACCGACCCATTCAGGTAACTAATGATAAAGAAAATCTATTACGAAAATTAGTCATTATTCATTGAATGAGAAAAAAAAAATATTTGGTAAGTTCCGAGTATCGGACGGTTCCACATTTCAATTTTTTTCTCTTCTTTACCAGGACGATGATTCTTTTCCCGGAGTTGACGACGCTTGGACTGAGATCAAGAAATCTGCCCTGAGTGTTGAGACTGATGGTGCTCACCACAGTCTCCGCCACACCATCATGAGTCTGAGTCCTGCCACGGACTACGAGGCAGCAGTGCAGGTCAAGAACACCAACCACTGGAGCAAAATCGGCAGGATTTCTTTCTCCACCAGTGGGGGTGAGTGGACATTGAATAGAAAAATAATTCTATCCTAAGAGAAAATTATATGGTGGTGTCACGGAAGATTGAGGGTTCTAGGAAATTCGGTCTCGGAAAATTCGGTCTCGGAAAATTCGGTCTCAGAAAATTCGGTCTCGGAAAATTAGGTCTCGTAAAATTCGGTCTCGGAAAATTCGGTCTCGTAAAATTCTGTCTCGGAAAATTCGGTATAAGAGAATTTGGTCTCGAATCTTTCAGTCTGAGGAATAAATAAAATTTAACATTATGAAGTGTGCAGTGCAGCAAACTATCGGATACAGTAAACTGCATAACCGCCATTTATGTTGAGGGTCACTTATAATCGAGACGGAAATTTTCCATACCGAAACTTCCAGTCACCAAGAATGAAGGGGGATGTGGCTATTTTCTTCTATGGCCCCACCTTGATTTTTTTCCAAGATAATTCTCTTAATTATTACAACTTTAAGAAATTTGAACCAAAACTGTGTATCCATGCTACGATATTTGTAAATGAATTCAAACATAAAAACTTGTGCCAAAAAGATCAGCTTGACATTTTTTAAATACTTTCTCCGTTCCATAATTTTTTGTATCAGAAATTGTACTGAAACAACTTTTTTTCTCGTTATTTCCAGAAGTGATAAGCCTGCAGACAACTTCATCAGTTTGTGAAGTAGAAGCTCCTTCAGTGCTCCTGTTGATCGGATGGATTATAGTGGGCTTATGAAGGGGGAGGAATCATTTCCTATAAATATCAATAAGTTCTTAGAGAGAAGTATTAGGGATCTGCTACCATTGAACATGCGGGAAATCACAGTCGGAGAATTCACAATCGGTAGATCGTCTGTTATTGTCCATTACGGTAAATACTTATTTTTATCGTAAGATATCATAATTTGAGACATCGTCGATAATTTAATCTTTGGAATAACCGATGAAAGACGATATAAGTGTTTTTAATTTATGATAGATTACGATTGAATTTAATTATTTATCGTCCTGTATCAACATCGATTATAATCGACCATCAAAAACAGACGATCAGTGATTATAGTTTTTCGATTTGTAATGAATTTCTCGAAATGGGATATGAACGTATTAAAGTACTCCTCTATAATGAAATCATATATAGTGAATGTAGTGTCCTTAGTGAGGAAGTATCCTGTATAGTGGACTAATTTTTTAGTCTGCCATAAATTGTTATTAGTTTTATTAGTTAAACAGTTTCATATTTTCTGTCATAAAACATTTTGATATATTTTATGGCAAATTAAAGAAAACTTGTTCACTATAGAGGCTACTCCCTTACTAAGGACACTACATTCACTATACAGGATTTCATTACCGAGAAGTACTGAAGAATTTAAAATGGAGGAAGGAGATATACGATTGTGTAAATCTAACTTTTGTAAATATTTCGATGTTATCTTTAGAATTCAAAGAGTTTCGATGGATTATCTGTGATATTAATGCAAAGACTTTATTTTTCCTCCTCACGAAATAACTGTCACTATTTTTCAATGTAATTCGTTTAAGAAATTAGCATAAATATTAATATTCGGTCGCTGATCCTAGACAATATAAAAAAACAGGTAAAACTCGTATAACGGACAGTATGTGTACCTGAAAAAGAGGTCGCTGTACAGATCTAGTGGGTGCTGTAAAGTCACATGATTAGTTCAGTTGGAGATTTAAACTTTGTAAGTTTTCTTTAACGGCATTTTAAATGAACGTAAAGAAGATAAGCGATATCTGATTATTATTAAATCAAAACTAACTCATATAAATATATATAAGAAATAATAAAGTAAGTAAAATAAATAAAGGTACCAACTATTAGCAACAAAATGATGTCAATTACGTGGAAATATATGATTTAATATAGAATAGTTATACCTCTTTCTATTTTCTATAACACTATAACAGAAAATGTATATTGAAAGGGTAACAAGATCAAATCACTGAAAATCTGAAAAATAATACATTAAATGTTGATAAATTGTAATACCTCTGAATATATCTAACGTATGATTAAATAATTTGTAGACGAAATAAAATATTTGTCAAACCATATAATATAAAGAGGTCGTTGTAGGAGTTGCATCCTTTGTAGGGAGAGTCCTTTTTAAAATTGTCCGCTGTACGAGCTTTAACTGTATCAAAACCATAAGTTTGGTAATAATCAGGATGAAATGAATTTAATTTGTGTTGAATGATTAATATATTGATTAAGATATAGGGTTAGTTCTGAGTTATCGAACGGTTTTACAATTCGATCTTATAAGAAAATTATGTGAAAATAATATTTCTTTTACTTTTATTTTAAATAAACAATATAAATGATAGCTATTACATATTTTTCTTATATGATCGAAGATGTGGAGCTGTCCGATAATTCGGTTCTTACCTTACAATAAAAAAAAATTTATAAGCCGAATTATTTAATTTGATCGTAAAAATCTATTTTTTTATTTATCATCTGTCTAATTCCCTATCCTCTTCCCAGGAAAAAGTTATGGTGGGGCCATAGATGATTAAAAGGTGACCCCTCTTAATCTTCTACGGCCCCACTATAACTCTCTCTCAATTTTCTATGGCCCCACCATAACTCTCTCTCAATTTTCTACGGCCCCACCATAACTCTCTCTCAATCTTCTACGGCCCCACCATAACTCTCTCTCAATCTTCTACGGCCCCACCATAACTCTCTCTCAATCTTCTACGGCCCCACCATAACTATCTCACAATCCTCTACGGCCCCACCATAACTCTCTCTCAATCTTCTACGGCCCCACCATAACTCTCTCTCAATCTTCTATGGCCCCACCATAACTCTCTCTCAATCTTCTACGGCCCCACCATAACTCTCTCTCAATCTTCTACGGCCCCACCATAACTCTCTCTCAATCTTCTACGGCCCCCCATAACTATCTCACAATCCTCTACGGCCCCACCATAACTCTCTCTCAATCTTCTACGGCCCCACCATAACTATCTCACAATCCTCTACGGCCCCACCATAACTCTCTCTCAATCTTCTACGGCCCCACCATAACTCTCTCTCAATCTTCTACGGCCCCACCATAACTCTCTCTCAATCTTCTACGGCCCCACCATAACTATCTCACAATCCTCTACGGCCCCACCATAACTCTCTCTCAATCTTCTACGGCCCCACCATAACTCTCTCTCAATCTTCTACGGCCCCACCATAACTCTCTCTCAATCTTCTATGGCCCCACCATAACTCTCTCTCAATCTTCTACGGCCCCACCATAACTCTCTCTCAATCTTTTATGGCCCCACCATAACTCTCTCTCAATCTTCTACGGCCCCACCATAACTATCTCACAATCCTCTACGGCCCCACCATAACTCTCTCTCAATCTTCTATGGCCCCACCATAACTCTCTCTCAATCTTCTACGGCCCCACCATAACTCTCTCTCAATCTTCTATGGCCCCACCATAACTCTCTCTCAATCTTCTATGGCCCCACCATAACTATCTCACAATCCTCTACGGCCCCACCATAACTCTCTCTCAATCTTCTATGGCCCCACCATAACTCTCTCTCAATCTTCTACGGCCCCACCATAACTCTCTCTCAATCTTCTATGGCCCCACCATAACTCTCTCTCAATCTTCTATGGCCCCACCATAACTTTTTCCTGTGTTGACTGCACTCTATGGCCTTTAATAAGGAAGTACTTTCTCTCTCTTTGTGTCTTCTTCTAAACTAAATTTAAGATAAAATAAATTTCTAAAAATATTTCGTATGTTGTAGGGTACATTGCGAGTTATTGGGCGGTTCTGAATTTCAAAAGGTGAAACTGACCTATAACTCGTAACTTACCCTCCATAACTAAAATTAATGTATAGGGTAAGTTCCGAATTATCGGTCAGTTCCACATCTTCGGACATATAAGAAAAACGATATAATAATAATTATTTCGCTAGTTTTCTTTTTATTATGTCGTTTTTCTTATATGTCCGAAGATGTGGAACTGACCGATAATTCGGAACCTAATAGATTATGTTTTTTGTAAGAGATTAGTATAAGAAATCTAAGATATTCACCCAAGGTTCATCATGACAACTAATTAAATGTTTATAATTCTTTCTAAATTAGCATTATTTTATATATTTAACATTGCCTGACATATTATTGAAATCAAAATAACTTAATACAAATTAAATATTACAGATAGATATTTTTAAAATGAATTAATCGTACTGTACTGAATTTAAAGATATAAATGACTATGTTCACATATCCTCTAGATGGCTCTAGTTCATGTTCACTGTTTTACTCAAATAACAATTTACTTTATTTTGCTAAATGTATTCCAATGCACAATATTCTGTTTTGAATTGAATTTGAATGTCTTAATTGAATCTCAAGATAATTGTGTTTTCTAACTGTGTTTTGAACTGCTCTAATGAGTGTCAGGGTTGGTTCCGAGTTATCGAACTGTTTCACAATTTCGGTCACATTAGGCCAAATCTATACTAACAGAAATAACGCCGCGATTTCACCGCTAAGTTTACGCCTCTTCAATTAATCACGGTTAAATGAATGTAAGGCGGTAGAAACGCTAGTGTAGACTGCAAATTTGCTTTCCATTCATTTAACCGTGATTAATTGTAGAAGCGTAAATTAGGCGATGAAAACGCGGCGGTTTAACTGCTAGTATAGAGTGGGCCTCAGAAACAAGTATAAATAATATTATTTACCTCATTATTTTACTTGGTATCCATGATACCTGCAGGTATCACGGATACCAAGTAAAATAATGATCAAAATAAAAACTATATACTTTTTCTTTTAAATGAACGAAATATTGGAACTGTTCGATAACTCGGAACATACCCTACTTAATAATATTGTCGATAGTTTTTGTAATTTCGTGTTCGTAGTAACTTCAACAGTAGAAAATGTAAATAATGTTAGCAAACAGTGACAAAATAATCAAACGATGACTATAGCGATTACTTACTGGATGTATATAATAGAAGACTTTATCAATATCTTTCTAAAACACTTTAAATGAAATAGATGTACTTTATCTCTTTTCCATGATTGTGAAGTTATAATCAAAAGGTGAACAAAATGTTTATGTTTGTTTTATTTAAAAAACGATGAACTCGATAATGAAAATGAAATACCAACTGAATTAAAATTATTTGAAAAAGAATTGTATGAAATATGATTGAAATATGTAGAATGAGAGTTATGGTGGGGCCTTAGAAGATTAAGAGAGAGTTATGGTGGGGTCATAGAAGATTGAGAGAGAGTTATGGTGGGGCCATAAGAGATTAAAAGAGAAAGGCATGGTGGGGCCATAGAAGATTAAGAATGGAGTGCTTTTGGTGGGGCCATAGATGATTAGGGGGTCCAATTTTTTTTCTCTAATGATTGTTGAGACCAGAGATATATCATTAAAAATGAAATAAAACTTCTAGATAAAAAAATTCTTAATAAGCTTGCAGCAATGATGCATACTTTTTATTAATTATTTATTAAATGAACAAACTTCGTTAAAAATTAACAAATAACAAGATTAAATAAAAATTTATGAATGCTCTAACATGTTGCCATTCTGTTTCATTTCTAATATACAGGGTGACCCACAAGAAAGTGTACCCAATTTTGAATCCAATATCAATATAGTATTTTTAAAAGAAAAAAACTGATTTTCTATTAAATGTATCACTTCAACCATCGTCATGTGTCTATATCGTCAGAGGGAATGAAATAAAAATCCAACACAGATAGAAGAAACACATATATTAATAGAATAACATTTAGAGAACCAAATTAGCCTCGGTACGTATATTACATGTTATTTTTAATATATTATTTCTAAGTGAAAATACAATCTAAAGTCTATAACAAATGATAATGGAAGAAGGGACACATGTAAAAGTATCCAATTTTGAATTTTACTTGAACTCAATTTCATATCTTTCTATAAATACAATATTTATATTAATTCAAAGTTGGGTAGACTTTTTGTAGGTCCCCCTTTGGTATGCCCTGTAATATTCTTAACGTGATACACACTGTAAATAAACCAGGTCCTTACTTGAAGAAAATTGTCTCGACAGCCACCAGAATACTAATCAAAGCTACAGTCGGGATAGTTAAAACTTTTCTAATTTGTTTCTGTCATCAAAATAGAGTCTCAAGTTTATATTTCGGCAGAGGTTTACTTTCTACCTACAAACACTAAAATAAATAAAGCGATGTGTCTTCATTAGAAACTAAAATAAAGAATATATAGTAATTCTTGTTAGTCTTTATGCATACACTGAGAAACAATGTGAGTCAACCTGACTCATTGCTTGAGTCAAGGCTGACAAAACTCCAATAAGTCTTTTTTCTTGGTTGACTCTACCTGAGCCAATCTGACTATGAATTAGGAGTCAATAAGAGTCAATATGACTCTTGTTTTCGAGTAAAGTTTTGAATGAGTCAAATTTAGTGTATAAACTACTTTCGGTGCTCTTTTGCTAAAGTGTTCTTTGCACATAAAATGTGAAACTGACTGTAAATTTATATAATTTTTCATCATAATATTTAAATAATTCACTGTTTTGAGTTATTTTGGAAAATTCATAATTTATGTTTTAGTAAACAAGAAAACTAGAAAAATATTAACAAAAAAACAGTCAAGGAGCACAGATTTTATTACAGTGAATGGTAAGGCCTCAAGGGGTATAGGTAAATTGCTCGAAAACAATTGCTAGAAAACAATTGCTCGAAAATAATTGTTCGAAAACAATTGCTCGTATGAACAATTGCTCGAAAGAACAATTGCTCGAAAGACAATTGCTCGAAAAACAATTGCTCGAAAAACAATTGCTCGAAAAACAATTGCTCGAAAACAATTGCTCGAATGAACAATTGCTCGAATGAACAATTGCTCGAAAACAATTGCTCGAAAACAATTGCTCGAAAAACAATTGCTCGAAAACAATTGCTCGAAAACAATTGCTCGAAAACAATTGCTCGAAAAACAATTGCTCGAAAAACAATTGCTCGAAGGACAATTGCTCAAATGAACAATTGCTCGAAAACAATTGCTCGAAAACAATTGCTCGAAAACAATTGCTCGAAAAACAATTGCTCGAAAAACAATTGCTCGAAGGACAATTGCTCAAATGAACAATTGCTCGAAAACAATTGCTCGAAAACAATTGCTCGAAAAACAATTGCTCGAAAACAATTGCTCGAAAACAATTGCTCGAAAAACAATTGCTCGAAAAACAATTGCTCGAAGGACAATTGCTCGAAAAGCAATTGCTCGAAAGACAATTGCTCGAATGAACAATTGCTCGAAAGAACAATTGCTCCAAAGACAATTGCTCGAAAAACAATTGCTATAAAGACAATTGCTCGAACGAACAATTGCTCGAATGAACAATTGCTCGAATTATCAAATTGCTCGAATGAACAAAATTGCTCGAATTATAAAATTGCGCAGTTTTCGATTTTATAAAAGTTAGTTATTCATGAAGTGGAGCTGCACCTAACAATCCTTGTTTCTTTTTAGTAATTGATCATTACTCATTCTATTAATTATTTTAATTATTACTCATTCTGCATAATCTTTTTTTTAGACCGACCTCTTATGTCCCTATATTATAATTTAGGCAACACACACGCTATCGTATCATTATATAAATAAATTTTAGCAATAATTTTATCCAGCTTAGTTTCTCCTGAAAATTTTTCCTTTTTTATGGAAATTTATGAAACGACCAAATAGATTACAAATCAACTTTGTAGTTGAAGGCTTTGCAACCATTTTGGGAAAGTGTTTATAGTTAAAAATGTGAACATATGTTTTCTCTTATTCTTTTTAATGAATTCTAACGGGAAAATGAGAGATGAAAGCTCTACGAATTAGAAAGTAACGTGTTCACTTTTCAGTTTAAAAAATTTATGCATGGAGTATATTATCAATTGAAGAATGTCCTTTATAGGGTGGACCGAAAAATAGGTATTTTGGACAAATTTTTATAATTTTTATCTTGAAAAGTTATAATAAGTTGATACGTTATAAAAGAACATTGCGTGCCAATTTCCAGGCCATTTCTGGTTAAGTTTGAGTTTTTTCGAAATATTTGAAATTTAGTAAAAATTATAGTGCCGACTAAATCGGTAGGAGGGACCATACACGGTAGCCGAGCGGAGGCGTCGTTGATATAACTGGGGCCAAATTCGTTGTTTTCACCGCTCCAGGAACGGTCCACAAAAGGTTACTCGGAGGGGAAATTATGGTGGGGCCATAGAAGATAGTGTTAAGAGAAACTATATTAAGGCGATTAACATTTAATATTCGAATTATTTTATATAAATGTTTCAAAATGGTATAATGGTTAAAGCATTATACAAATTAATTAATCCCATAAATTAATCATTAGTAATAGCTGTACATAAATTAATTTCAATATTGCTTATGAATTTATGCATTCATAAACAGAACAAAAGAACCTAAGCTAGCTAATATCCAAGCCTAAGCTACCTATAGCTTGTTAATAAGGTACAAACATGTTACCCGGTAAATTGCATTATTTATCCCAGCTATTTCGGCCAATATTGCCGCAAATAAATAAAATAAACGTCGTATTTATACCCCTGGGAAGCTCCTTAGCTGTTTATGATCTCTATCACACCAACACTATAGAGGCAATGGAATAAATATCTAATGCTACTGATTATGGTAATGGAAATAGCGTGATTTGTAATTATTAAAGTGAAAGGAAAGGGGTGTGTATAGTTACGGGGTGGGGGGGCCATAGAAGATTGAGAGAGAGTTATGGTGGGGCCATAGAAGACTGAGAGAGAGTTATGGTGGGGCCATAGAAGATTGAGAGAGAGTTATGGTGGGGCCATAGAAGACTGAGAGAGAGTTATGGTGGGGCCATAGAAGACTGAGAGAGAGTTATGGTGGGGCCATAGAAGACTGAGAGAGAGTTATGGTGGGGCCATAGTAGATTGAGAGAGAGTTATGGTGGGGCCATAGAAGACTGAGAGAGAGTTATGGTGGGGCCATAGAAGACTGAGAGAGAGTTATGGTGGGGCCATAGTAGATTGAGAGAGAGTTATGGTGGGGCCATAGTAGATTGAGAGGAGACTTCAATAATTTCCTTTCTATCAAGGGATAAGAGAATAATCGAACACATAGAAAAAGATATTTGTTATAATTCACATAATTTCCTTGTACGGATAATTCCGAGTTACAACACAATTCAACATTTTCAATCTTATCGAAAAAGAACAATTTAATTTAACATTGTAATTTAAATTGTCAATTTATTTTTAAATTTTTTCTCTTATTATCGGAAATGAGAATCTGTTCAATAACTCGGAATTTACCCTAATTTTACAGATATAAAATAATTTGAAAAAATAATAACTTTATTTTAAGCAGGTACAGTACCTATTGTACAGTACCTATTGTTACAGGTACAGTACCTATTGTTACAGGTACAGTACCTATTGTTACAGGTACAGTACCTATTGTTACAGGTACAGTACCTATTGTTATTCCATTGATAATTCTTTTTATCAATTCATATATATTGATCAAATTTAATTATTAATTGTTCTCGAAAATAAAAATTATGATTCCTTAAAATATTAATGTTAGTGTAACCCGTAGCTACTCATTGTTATTTTTTCTTTTATATTTATTAAAGTATTCATTTATTATAGAATATATATATATTTAGATTGTTATAGCAAATATATATTTATCCAAGGATGGTGAAATATCGAATAAGATTTTATTAACTTTAAAATAAACGAGATTGAATTTTAGAATTGCTATCTTCCAACATATTCATTCTTCTTAGCAAATGAAATATTTAAACTTTCTTTATTTAATAAAATAAATGAAGTGAATTCACATATCAACAATTTATTTCGTTATTTTGGAAGGAATAATAAATGCTTTTTTCGTTAAAACCCATTGTGAATTCACACTCTACATATAGCAACGATGATTTCCACAAACAAATAGAATAAAAAAGACCTGAATAGTAAATGAAACCTAAGTGCAGGGATGGGTACTTTTTTAATGCTATTGACTGCTAACCTCACAGTGTACCGTATGTGGTACAGAAAAAGAAATAGGCATTTGTGATGTTCACACTGATTTCCAGTTTATGATTTTTTTTATTATTTCGTTTGCTTGAAGATGTTTTTAAATCGGTGTGGCTACACGATGACAAATTTGTAAATTAATAAAAAATAAGAGGACTGTGTTTTGTGTCTCTGATAGTACATCATCATAGTGACTCTTTTCTCTGATAGTACATCATCACAGTGACTCTTTTCTCCGATAGTACATCATCATAGTGACTCTTTCCTCTGATAGTACATCATCACAGTGACTCTTTTCTCTGATAGTACATCATCACAGTGACTCTTTTCTCTGATAGTGCATCATCACAGTGACTCTTTTCTCTGATAGTACATCATCACAGTGACTCTTTTCTCTGATAGTACATCATCACAGTGACTCTTTTCTTTGATAGTACATCATCACAGTGACTCTTTTCTTTGATAGTACATCATCACAGTGACTCTTTTCTCTGATAGTACATCATCACAGTGACTCTTTTCTCTGATAGTACATCATCACAGTGACTCTTTTCTCTGATAGTACATCATCACAGTGACTCTTTTCTCTGATAGTACATCATCACAGTGACTCTTTTCTCTGACAGTACATCATCACAGTGACTCTTTTCTTTGATAGTACATCATCACAGTGACTCTTTTCTCTGATAGTACATCATCACAGTGACTCTTTTCTCTGATAGTACATCATCACAGTGACTCTTTTCTCTGATAGTACATCATCACAGTGACTCTTTTCTCTGACAGTACATCATCACAGTGACTCTTTTCTCTGATAGTACATCATCACAGTGACTCTTTTCTCTGATAGTACATCATCACAGTGACTCTTTTCTCTGATAGTGCATCATCACAGTGACTCTTTTCTCTGATAGTACATCATCACAGTGACTCTTTTCTCTGATAGTACATCATCACAGTGACTCTTTTCTCTGATAGTACATCATCACAGTGACTCTTTTCTTTGATAGTACATCATCACAGTGACTCTTTTCTCTGATAGTACATCATCACAGTGACTCTTTTCTCCGATAGTACATCATCATAGTGACTCTTTCCTCTGATAGTACATCATCACAGTGACTCTTTTCTCTGATAGTACATCATCACAGTGACTCTTTTCTCTGATAGTGCATCATCACAGTGACTCTTTTCTCTGATAGTACATCATCACAGTGACTCTTTTCTCTGATAGTACATCATCACAGTGACTCTTTTCTTTGATAGTACATCATCACAGTGACTCTTTTCTTTGATAGTACATCATCACAGTGACTCTTTTCTCTGATAGTACATCATCACAGTGACTCTTTTCTCTGATAGTACATCATCACAGTGACTCTTTTCTCTGATAGTACATCATCACAGTGACTCTTTTCTCTGATAGTACATCATCACAGTGACTCTTTTCTCTGACAGTACATCATCACAGTGACTCTTTTCTTTGATAGTACATCATCACAGTGACTATTTTCTCTGATAGTACATCATCACAGTGACTCTTTTCTCTGATAGTACATTATCACAGTGACTATTTTCTCTGATAGTACATCATCACAGTGACTCTTTTCTCTGATAGTACATCATCACAGTGACTCTTTTCTCTGATAGTACATCATCACAGTGACTCTTTTCTCTGATAGTACATCATCACAGTGACTCTTTTCTCTGATAGTACATCATCACAGTGACTCTTTTCTCTGATAGTACATCATCACAGTGACTCTTTTCTCTGATAGTACATTATCACAGTGACTATTTTCTCTGATAGTACATCATCACAGTGACTCTTTTCTCTGATAGTACATCATCACAGTGACTCTTTTCTCTGATAGTACATCATCACAGTGACTCTTTTCTCTAATAGTACATCATCGCAGTGACTCTTTTCTCAAATAGTACATCTTCTCAGTGACTTTTTTCTCTGATAGTACATCATCACAGTGACTCTTTTCTCTGATAGTACATCATCACAGTGACTCTTTTCTCTGATAGTACATCATCACAGTGACTCTTTTCTCTGATAGTACATCATCACAGTGACTCTTTTCTCTGATAGTACATCATCACAGTGACTCTTTTCTCTGATAGTACATCATCACAGTGACTCTTTTCTCTGATAGTACATTATCACAGTGACTATTTTCTCTGATAGTACATCATCACAGTGACTCTTTTCTCTGATAGTACATCATCACAGTGACTCTTTTCTCTGATAGTACATCATCACAGTGACTCTTTTCTCTGATAGTACATCATCACAGTGACTCTTTTCTCTGATAGTACATCATCACAGTGACTTTTTTCTCTGATAGTACATCATCACAGTGACTCTTTTCTCTGATAGTACATCATCACAGTGACTCTTTTCTCTGATAGTATATCATCACAGTGACTTTTTTCTCTGATAGTACATCATAACAGTGACTCTTTTTTCTGATAGTACATCACCGCAGTGACTTTTCTCTGATAGTACATCATCACAGTGACTCTTTTCTCTGATAGTACATCATCACAGTGACTCTTTTCTTTGATAGTATATCATCACAGTGACTTTTTTCTCTGATAGTACATCATCACAGTGACTTTTTTCTCTGATAGTACATCATCACAGTGACTTTTTTCTCTGATAGTACATCATCACAGTGACTCTTTTCTCTGATAGTACATCATCACAGTGACTCTTTTCTCTGATAGTATATCATCACAGTGACTTTTTTCTCTGATAGTACCTCATCACAGTGACTCTTTTCTCTGATAGTACATCATCACAGTGACTCTTTTCTCTGATAGTACATCATCACAGTGACTCACTGTACACGTCCACACGCTTATAATTCGTCAATGTGTTTGGCAAATATTGGTTGTGATATCTAAGTATTACAAAATAATTATATTCAATGTACTTAAATTGGTCAATATAACTCATAGTCTCTATACATGATTGTATGTCAGAATATATAAATATTCACCGTCACATAAAAGTATACAATGTCTTACAGTCTTAGTCTTCGATTCTACTGTTTGACAAAGTTTTCAATTTTACTGTTTGACAAACAATTTTCCAACATGTTGGACCTCTTCAAACTCTAGTTTTTATCCAGTTGCTGTAAATACAGTTTTGATGAGTAAAAGAATTAATTTTGTAGAGATTTTAGAACTAATCTTTTAAAATCTCTTGACTGAAAGGAAAAAATGTACTTTGCAAAGTACTTTTTACTTGGGAAGTACCAAGTACTTGTAAAAAGTACTTCCAAGTAATTATTCGAAGAACTTTTTAGAAAGTACTTCAAGTAGTACTTGAAGTACTTACTTGTTACTTAGTACTTTCACTTGGTACTTGGGAAGTACTTTCCCGCCCATCTCTGTCTGAGTACCTACCTACCTACTCTGCGTACCTACCTACCTACTCTGCGTACCTACCTACCTACTCTGCGTACCTACCTACTTACTTTGAGTACCTACCTACCTACTTTGAGTACCTACCTACTTACTTTGAGTACCTACCTACCTACTCTGCGTACCTACCTACTTACTTTGAGTACCTACCTACCTACTTTGAGTACCTACCTACCTACCTACTTTGAGTAAACCTACTTACCTACTTTGAGTACCTACCTACCTACTTTGAGTACCTACCTACCTACCTACTTTGAGTAAACCTACTTACCTACTTTGAGTACCTACCTACCTACTTTGAGTACCTACCTACCTACTCTGCGTACCTACCTACTTACTTTAAGTACCTACCTACCTACTTTGAGTACCTACCTACTTACTTTGAGTACCTACCTACCTACTCTGCGTACCTACCTACTTACTTTGAGTACCTACCTACCTACTTTGAGTACCTACCTACCTACTTTGAGTAAACCTACTTACCTACTTTGAGTACCTACCTACCTACTTTGAGTACCTACCTACCTACCTACTTTGAGTAAACCTACTTACCTACTTTGAGTACCTACCTACCTACTTTGAGTACCTACCTACCTACTTTAAGTACATACCTACCTACTTTGAGTACCTACCTACTTACTTTGAGTACCTACCTACCTACTTTGAGTACCTACCTACCTACCTACTTTGAGTAAACCTACTTACCTACTTTGAGTACCTACCTACCTACTTTGAGTACCTACCTACCTACCTACTTTGAGTAAACCTACTTACCTACTTTGAGTACCTACCTACCTACTTTGAGTACCTACCTACCTACTTTGAGTACATACCTACCTACTTTGAGTACCTACCTACTTACTTTGAGTACCTACCTACCTACTTTGAGTACCTACCTACCTACTTTGAGTACCTACCTACCTACTTTGAGTACCTACCTACATACTTTGAGTACCTACCTACCTACTCTGCGTACCTACCTACTTACTTTGTGTACCTACCTACCTACTTTGAGTAAACCTACTTACCTACCATCTCTGCGTACCTACCTACCTACTCTGCGTACCTATCTACCTACTCTGCGTACCTACCTACCTACTCTGCGTACCTACCTACCTACTCTGCGTACCTACCTACCTACTCTGCGTACCTACCTACCTACTCTGCGTACCTACCTACCTACTCTGCGTACCTACCTACCTACTCTGCGTACCTACCTACCTACTCTGCGTACCTACCTACCTACTCTGCGGACCTACCTACTTACTTTGAGTACATACCTACTTACTTTGAGTACCTACCTACCTACTCTGCGTACCTACCTACTTACTTTGAGTACCTACCTACCTACTTTGAGTACCTAACTACCTACCTACTTTGAGTAAACCTACTTACCTACTTTGAGTACCTACCTACCTATCTACTTTGAGTAAACCTACTTACCTACTCTGCGTACCTACCTACTTACTTTGAGTACCTACCTACCTACTTTGAGTACCTACCTACCTACCTACTTTGAGTAAACCTACTTACCTACTCTGAGTACCTACCTACCTACTTTGAGTACCTACTTACCTACTTTGAGTACATACCTACCTACTTTGAGTACCTACCTACTTAGAGCACCTACCTACCTTCCTTTAGTACCTACCTACCTACTTTGAGTATCTACCTACCTACTTTGAGTACCTACTTACCTACCTACTTTGAGTACTTACTTACCTACTTTGAGTACCTACTTACCTACATACTTTGAGTACTTACCTACCTACTTTGAGTACCTACTTACCTACCTACTTTGAGTACCAACAGAGATGGGCGGGAAAGTACTTCCCAAGTACCAAGTTAAAGTACTAAGTAACAAGTAAGTACTTCAAGTACTACTTGAAGTACTTTCTAAAAAGTTCTTTGAATAATTACTTAGAAGTACTTTTTACAAGTACTTGGTACTTCCCAAGTAAAAAGTACTTTGCAAAGTACATTTTTCCTTTCAGTCAAGAGATTTTAAAAGATTAGTTCTAAAATCTCTACAAAATTAATTCTTTTTCTCATCAAAACTGTATTTACAGCAACTGGATAAAAACTAGAGTTTGAAGAGGTCCAACATGTTGGAAAATTGTTTGTCAAACAGTAAAATTGAAAACTTTGTCAAACAGTAGAATCGAAAACTAAGACTGTAAGACATTGTATACTTTTATGTGACGGTGAATATTTATATATTCTGACATACAATCATGTATAGAGACTATGGGTTATATTGACCAATTTAAGTACATTGAATATAATTATTTTGTGATACCTAGATATCACAACCAATATTTGCCAAACACATTGACGAATTATAAGCGTGTGGACTTGTACAGTGAGTCACTGTGATGATGTACTATCAGAGAAAAGAGTCACTGTGATGATGTACTATCAGAAAAAAGAGTCACTGTGATGATATACTATCAGAGAAAAGAGTCACTGTGATGATATACTATCAGAGAAAAGAGTCACTGTGATGATGTACTATCAGAGAAAAGAGTCACTGTGATGATGTACTATCAGAGAAAAGGGTCACTGTTGTGATGTACTGTCAGAGAAAAGAGTCACTGTGATAATGTACTATCAGAGAAAAGAGTCACTGTTGTGATGTACTATCAGAGAAAAGAGTCACTGTGATGATGTACTATCAGAGAAAAGAGTCACTGTGATGATGTACTATCAGAGAAAAGGGTCACTGTTGTGATGTACTGTCAGAGAAAAGAGTCACTGTGATAATGTACTATCAGAGAAAAGAGTCACTGTTGTGATGTACTGTCAGAGAAAAGAGTCACTGTGATGATGTACTATCAGAGAAAAGAGTCACTGTGATGATGTACTGTCAGAGAAAAGAGTCACTTTGATGATGTACTATCAGAGAAAAGAGTCACTGTGATGATGTACTATCAGAGAAAAGAGTCACTGTGATGATGTACTATCAGAGAAAAGAGTCACTGTGATGATGTACTATCAGAGAAAAGAGTCACTGTTGTGATGTACTATCAGAGAAAAGAGTCACTGTGATGATGTACTATCAGAGAAAAGAGTCATTGTGATGATGTACTATCAGAGAAAAGAGTCACTGTGATAATGTACTATCAGAGAAAAGAGTCACTGTGATGATGTACTATCAGAGAAAAGAGTCACTGTGATGATGTACTATCAGAGAAAAGAGTCACTGTGATGATGTACTATCAGAGAAAAGAGTCACTGTGATGATGTACTATCAGAGAAAAGAGTCACTGTGATGATGTACTATCAGAGAAAAGAGTCACTGTGATAATGTACTATCAGAGAAAAGAGTCACTGTGATGATGTACTACCAGAGAAAAGAGTCACTGTGATGATGTACTATCAGAGAAAAGAGTCACAGTTGTGATGTACTATCAGAGAAAAGAGTCACTGTGATGATGTACTATCAGAGAAAAGAGTCACTGTGATGATGTACTATCAGAGAAAAGAGTCACAGTGATGATGTACTATCAGAGAAAAGAGTCACTTTGATGATGTACTATCAGAGAAAAGAGTCACTGTGATGATGTACTATCAGAGAAAAGAGTCACTGTGATGATGTACTATCAGAGAAAAGAGTCACTGTGATGATGTACTATCAGAGAAAAGAGTCACTGTGATGATGTACTATCAGAGAAAAGAGTCATTGTGATGATGTACTATCAGAGGGAAGAGTCACTGTGATGATGTACTATCAGAGAAAAGAGTCACTGTGATGATGTACTATCAGAGATAAGAGTCACTGTGATGATGTACTATCAGAGAAAAGAGTCACTGTGATGATGTACTATCAGAGAAAAGAGTCACTGTGATGAAGTACTATCAGAGAAAAGATTCACTGTGATGATGTACTATCAGAGAAAAGAGTCACTGTGATGATGTACTATCAGAGAAAAGCGTCACTGTTGTGATGTACTATCAGAGAAAAGAGTCACTGTGATGATGTACTATCAGAGAAAAGAGTCACTGTGATAATGTACTATTAGAGAAAAGTGTCGATGTGATGATGTACTATCAGAAAAAAGAGTCACTGTGATGATGCACTATCAGAGAAAAGAGTCACTGTGATGAGGTACTATCAGAGAAAAGAGTCACTGTGATGATGTACTATCAGACAAAAGAGTCACTGTGATGATATACTATCAGAGAAAAGAGTCACTGTTGTGATGTACTGTCAGAGAAAAGAGTCACTGTGATGATGTACTATCAGAGAAAAGAGTCACTGTGATGATGTACTATCAGAGAAAAGGGTCACTGTTGTGATGTACTGTCAGAGAAAAGAGTCACTGTGATAATGTACTATCAGAGAAAAGAGTCACTGTTGTGATGTACTGTCAGAGAAAAGAGTCACTGTGATAATGTACTATCAGAGAAAAGAGTCACTGTTGTGATGTACTATCAGAAAAAGTGTCACTGTGATGATGTACTATCAGAAAAAAGAGTCACTGTGATGATATACTATCAGAGAAAAGAGTCACTGTGATGATGTACTATCAGAGAAAAGAGTCACTGTGATAATGTACTATCAGAGAAAAGGGTCACTGTTGTGATGTACTGTCAGAGAAGAGAGTCACTGTGATAATGTACTATCAGAGAAAAGGGTCACTGTTGTGATGTACTGTCAGAGAAAAGAGTCACTGTGATAATGTACTATCAGAGAAAAGAGTCACTGTTGTGATGTACTGTCAGAGAAAAGAGTCACTGTGATGATGTACTATCAGAGAAAAGAGTCACTGTGATGATGTACTATCAGAGAAAAGAGTCACTGTGATGATGTACTATCAGAGAAAAAAGTCACTGTTGTGATGTACTATCAGAGAAAAGAGTCACTGTGATGATGTACTATCAGAGAAAAGAGTCACTGTGATGATGTACTATCAGAGAAAAGGGTCACTGTTGTGATGTACTGTCAGAGAAAAGAGTCACTGTGATAATGTACTATCAGAGAAAAGAGTCACTGTTGTGATGTACTGTCAGAGAAAAGAGTCACTGTGATGATGTACTATCAGAGAAAAGAGTCACTGTGATGATGTACTGTCAGAGAAAAGAGTCACTTTGATGATGTACTATCAGAGAAAAGAGTCACTGTGATGATGTACTATCAGAGAAAAGAG